>JAGKTI010011742.1:0-25808 GCA_018397915.1 Birgus latro | reverse complement strand
ACACACACACACACACACACACACACACACACACACACACACACACATGAACTCAAAACGTGGTATATAAAGATGGACTAAAGAGAAAAGTATAAAATGATCAGGTAGGCCTAGGTAATGTCAGAGCAAATAAGGAAGTGATTCGAACAACTAAGGCATGTATGATAAAAGTAGTGTATACAAATGTTGGAGTGATAATGAAGAAACTAAAACTTGATGACTATATTAGGGAAAAGAAGCCAGAAGTGGTATGTTTAGCTGAAACTATATTAGAGAGTGAATTCAATGCAAATGTGCTTGGTTAGATAGATTATAATGTGTGGAGGAAAGACAGAGAAGTAAAGTTTGGAGGAGTGATGATTATGACTGATAAAAAGGTAAATGCAAAAAGGGTACAGTACATGTAGAAAATATGAAAGTGGAAATACTGGAAGAGCATGGGAGAAAAGTTAGACATAGTAGTGTTGTACATGCTGCCATGGACCAGAGCATGGAATAATGATGAGTATGTAAAGTTAATGAGTGAGTCTTTGGATATGTTGAAGAAGATAATTAAGCGGAGAAATAGACTGCTGCTACTGGGTGATTTTAACTGTAGACAGGACAACTGGGAAGTAATTAATGCAGGGAACACTGCCTGGGGATACAGACTGGTGGAGCTGATAATGGTAAAAAGGTTAATATATTTGGTTAAAGAAAATACAGGTTGACAATAAAAAATCCGGCCATCGAAAATCCAGTTCCTTCAGATTTCCGGCATGGATTTCAGAGCACATTTTCAAATTTACCGTGTTGGAGCGCCACTGTTTTCTGGAGGCGCCATTTATGTTTTGATGGAGCTGTACAATCGCCCAAAGAAGTGATGTCCCGATTCCCAGTACCTTTCGCTCAGAAAGTGGTATCTGGCAACTGTCACAGCCATGTTATATTTTCTATATTGCACACCGGAAAGAGCAGTATTTGGGTAAACAACACCAAAGAGTAATATATTAGCGATTTTACCGTGTATATCTCGCATTACGGAAGAGGAAATCACAATACACTAAAGTTGAAGCTTAGCAGTACGAAAGAATGTGAAACGCACTCCCTATCGCTCAACGGTTTCAGGGTTAAAATGCGGAGAAACTCTCGTAATACTTATTTTCCATTCAAAATCAACAATACTGAAGGAAATAGGTCCCATAAAATAAAACCAGCAGATAATCGTAATTTCGAAATCATTAGTGTCATCAAATCAGAAAAATAAACATCTAAAGATGTACTGTATTATTATCCACATTTAATTCTCTATGCGGGATGATATTCACACGGGTAAACCCGTAAGTGCTGAAAGCCTGAAAGCAAGATTGATCAACAAGAAACTACAGCCTATCGGTGCAAGCAGATTATTGCTCTTTATTTAACAAATATTCCAGTAAGACAGATATACTGGCACCTTAACAGTTAACAGATAGATAAGCGACATAGAGGTAGAACATTGGAAATTTGCTACTGGAGCCCCTCTTAGCACAAGACCAAGATGGACGGATTAATACGTGTGCCCAAGAACAACTACTTACCACTTGTGTTGCTATCAAGAAGCAAATTAATCTGCTGGCATTCAGTGACATTAGTGAAACCAGTGTAATCGTAAGTGGAAAACTGGTCATTTTCATTCACACGAAATTCCAACATGTTATAAAACATGTAGGGCAGTTGCATGGAAGAACTAAAGAGTGAGAGGTCGACTCCGAACTTTCTTTACCCCTGCACAGATGTTGACCTTGTACACGGGTTTTATTCGCCCATGTATGGAGTACAACTCTCATGTGTGGGGAGGCTTCCCACATGCAGTTCTTCTCAATAGGGTGGAGTCAAAGGCTTTTCGTCTCATTAACTCTCCTCCTCTTACTGATTCCCTTCAACCTTTGTCTCTTCGCCGCACTGTTGCTTCTTTATCTCTCTTCTATTGCTACTTCAATGGTCACTGCTCCTCTGAACTGTTTGCTTGCATCCCTCCACCTCTACGATGGGCACGTAGTACCCGTCTAGCACCAAACTCTCATCCTTTTTCTGTCCAACTCTCTAATGCAAGAGTTAACCGTTACTCCCAGTCCTTCATTTATGCAACTGGTCAACTCTGGAACTGTCTCCCTCTGTCTGTATTCCCTACTTCCTATGATCTCCAATCTTTCAAACGCAGTGTGTCCAGGCATCTCGAAATGAATGGATCTTGAATTTGGCTCTCTTTGGTATTGTTTTTACTTTTTCTTGGAAGGAACAGTATGCGGGCCCTGGCCTTTGGTTCCTTCTTCCTTGCATAAAAAAAAAAAAAAGTCAAAAGTATGAATGCGACAATGAAGATAAAACCAAAAACATTATATTAAAAATAAGGGGGAATGGGGGGGGAGGGGGAAACTGTGACAAAGGTCGAGACAACCTCTCCCTCCCCTGCCGTGGTAAGGACTGACGGAAGGCCTGCCGTGCACTGTTGCCAAAGGAAAAACTATTGAAATCCGCTAAATTAGTCTCAGATGCGGTAAAAATCCGCGAGACTGAGGGAAATTAACGAAAAAAAAAATGGGCAAGACCTAAAAAAAAAAAAAATGGGCAAGACCTGAAAAAAAAAAAAAAGAGCTAGAGAAATGTAATAATTTTATACCAGCTAGACTGCTTTTGAAATCTCTAAATTTAGCGGGACAATCGCTTCATTGGTAACTGCTGGCATGAGTCGTGAAAATGTGCCAGATGTCACTATTTATTTATTTTTTGATTGATCTATAAAAAAGAAAAGAAAAAAACAAAGGCTAAACTTAACAAGTATTTTCGCAACATTAATTTTTTTTACACTATAAATAATGTTTGCAGGGCAGGCAAAGACTGTTTCCGTCTCCTAAATAAACGTTGCCAGACCCAGGGAGTTTTGTCCGAAACTTAATGAAAGCGAGTCATCACTTCTTTGGGCGATTGTACTCCAGAATCAGCTGCTGGGTCTTGCTTGCGCCTGCTAACAGGCATTCCTTCTCATTTTATCATTAATTTGCTGCTGTATAGCCCCATTATGGATTCAGTAAAGAAAAGAGGAGGCGTAAAACATAAACATCGTGTGTTGTCGATCGCAGAGAAAGTGGAAATGCTAAAAAAAACTTAATAGCGGCGTGTCTGTGCGAACCATTTGTGGAACATATGACATTAAAATTCTGTAGAACTATTTTATTTAGTTGGTGAACATTAAAATTTCATTTGCTTTTCATTTAGTGTTTAATTTTCTTTCTTTAAAGGACTGTACAGGTAGTAATTTTCTGTTAAATATATACAGCATATATAACCATAAAAAATCCGGCATTTTTGAAAATCTGGCACTCCTCAGGTCCGGAGGTTGCCGGATTTTTTAATGTCAACCTGTACAAGAATTAGGGAGCAGGATACACCATCAAGACTGGATCTCATTTTTACAAGAAACTTCAATGATATACAGAAATTAAAGTATCATTGCCCCCTAGGAAAGAGTGACCACCAGGTTATGGAGATGGAGGTGTTAGGTGGGGACATGGGAGAATGAGAAGAGACATACTGAAAAAATAGATATAACTATGGGAGGCCGGATTTTCACTCCTTAAGACTACATTATGGAAATGTGGACTGGAGTGAAATGGAGAAGAGGAAAAATATCCAGGAGAAATATACTGGTAACATATTTATGAAAATATATGAGGAGGGAGTAAGACACCATGTTTCTAGATTTGATGTAAAAAAGGAAGACAGAAAGAAAGACTGGTTTAATAAAAGAAGTAGGAAGGCACTTGAAATTAGGAACAGAGCATGGGATAAAGTAAGAAAAAGATATCCTGAAAAAGCTTGGAAACAGTACAAAGAAGTAAGAAATAAATATGTAAAAGTAAGAAGGGAGGAGGAACAAAAATATGAGAATAATATTGTTAATAAACACAAGAAAGAACCCAAGCTGTTCTACAAGTTTGTTATTACTAAACTGAAAACAAAGAACAGCATAGTGAGACTGAGAGATGGTGTTCTAACATATGAACAAGAAGAGGAAATGTGTAACATAATGAATGACAAATTGCAGTCATATTTGTAACAGAATAGGAATTCCTAGAACCTATAAATGAGATGCAACCCCTGAGACTGGAAACAGTAGTAGGGAGAGAAATAAGATACAGTACATCAGTTCATGAAGGATACAGATGTGAGAAAGACAATGGGACTGGATGAAGTCGCTGGTTGGATCTTGAAAGAATGTGCACACCAGTTAGTGAGGCCTATCTATGATATTATAAGGTTTTCCATAGAAAGTGGGGAGCTAACTACTGAATGGAAAAAAGCAGGTATAGCTCCGATTTATATGGGTGGTGACAGGGAGGACTCGCTTAACTACAAACTTGTCCCCCTCACTATAATTGCGGTGCGCGACTTGAGTTTGTCATTATCGTACCCTGGCAGCCTACCATTCAAAAGTGTGTCCGATTTTGTATCACATTATACACAAATCATATTATTGTGCATGAATATATTATACACAAATATTATTATACACGAACATATTATATACGAATCACGTGCGCCTCGTATTATACACGAAATCAGACACACTTTTGAATGGTAGGTTGCCAGGGCATGATAATAACAACCTCAGAGTCGCACGCCGCGACTACAGTATAGTCTGCAAGCTGCGAAAAATGTCATTAGAAAAAGATGGATAAAATTCCTTGAAGGGCATATGGTAATAATGTCCAAGCAATTGGGATTTAGAGAAAGGTTGTCTTATGTTACAAACTTGTTGAGCATCTATTGTATAGTGACAGACATTGGTCAAGAAAGGGATGGATGGGTAGACTGTATTTACCTGGATTTAAAGGCTTTTGACAGAGTGCCACACAGAAGCTTATTAGGAAACTGAAAAACCTATGAAGGTGTACATGGGAAATTGCTGAAATGGATGGAAAAGTATTTGACAGAAAGACAAATGAGAACCATAATAACGGACAAGTTTTCCCAGAAAAAAAAGGTAACTAATGGAGTGATGGTCCCGATTATGTTCTTGATATATAACAATGACATGCCTGAAAGGCTGAGTACTTATACAAGTTTATTTGCTGAGGATGCAAAAATTATGAGACATAATAAAGGAGTGAATTGTTATAAGAAATTACAAAAAGATCAAGATAAACTCAACAAGTGGAGTCAAATGTGGAAAATGGAAGTCAGTACTAATAAATGTCATGTATTGGAAATGGGAGTTGACAAAAAGACCCCAAGGTATGTGTAAAAGATGAGAGATGAAATAATAAGGAAGGCAAAAGAAGAAAAGGACCTTGGTGTAACTAAACAGAATAACCTATCGCCAGAGAAATATATAAACAGGATTACTGGAGGAACTTACAGACTACTGACCAACACGAGAATGGCATTTAACCCGGGAATTGTACAATTACCATTTTTTTCCCCACCCCGTGGTGTGAAAAAAAAAAAAAAGTTTTTGTTTATTATAAACTTGAAAATAAACATCCAGGGCATCATCCGGTGAGAAAGAGAGAACGAAATCTCTTTCTCTCTCTCATCTTTGCGTAGCGCCATGCATAAATTTGCGTAGGGGTGTAGTGAAAAAATATATATATATTTTTTTTAACTTGAAGATAAACATCCAGGCCATCATCTAGTGAGAGAGAGAGAGAGAAAAAATCTCTTTCTCTCCGTCTTTGGGTAGCGCCATGCGTAAGTTTGTTTAGGGGTGGAGTAGTTAGAAGTGATGTACAGCCTGAGCTGTGGCTCCCAATGCGATGCTTCCCAGCCTGAGCTGTGGCTCGCAACATGACGCTTCCCAGCCTAAGCAGTGCCTCGCAATCCATAGGTTAATTATGTGGATGAAGAGATGCTGAGAGAGGTAATGGTGACCATGATAAGACTGAGGCTGGAATATGCAGTAGTGATATTGTCACCACACTTGAAAAAGGATACCAACAAACTAGAAAGAATACAAAGGATAGCTACAAATTTGTCACGAAGCTTGAGGAAGTTGTCTCACGAGAAGAGATTAGAAAAGCTGAAACTGCCAACCCTGAGAGAGGGATGAGAGGGGGGGTTGATTTGATTGCAATGTTTAGAAGAGTAAGAGGAATAAAACGTGTGGACAGACAGGACCTCTTTATGAGAGATGCTGGAAGAACAAAAAGACACGAATTCAAGTTGAAGAAGACTCAATGCCTTAGTGGTGTAAAGTTATTTAGTTTTCCAAACAGAACTATAGACAGCTGGAATAATTTAGAGGGGGAGGTGGTGCGAGCAGAGAGCATCCATGTGTTTAAATCTAGATTGGATAATAAACAGTTGTAGAAAAGAGAAGGGACAATACAAGCTCATCTCAAATCCTGTATAACGCAATTAGGTAAATACAGTACACACACATACAAAGGGTGCCCATGTAAGCAATCGGACACGAGCTGGATGGAACACAAAAGTTAGTCTAATTTGTAGGACAGGCTAGCTATACTCACGTCAAGTATATGCCTCCACATTAATTCAAACATCCATAGATTCAGAAGTAATCCCTCTACTATCCGGACGTCCACTATCCAGACATCGTGGGCTGATGGCCGAAACCCCCCAATTGAAAAAAAAAAAAAAAAAAAAAAAAAATCAGATTTTTTTCCGAACGCGTCGGTTTGAATTTCCCGCCCGCGCCGACTAGCTCCCTTCCCGCTCAATCTCCCTCCTACTAGTTCTGTCTCAACTCCCATGAACAGTGGATGGCTGCCCGCTTGTTTGTGGTATTTTCGTTCTTGTTTAAATATCAAAAGTCACAGTGCTAAGGATTAAGTGTAGTTAAACACTGGATTACTGGACATGCTTCAAGAGCAATTATGACCACTGTAAAAACCTTAGAGATGAGGGTAAACAACAATCATGGACTGTAAGTAAACATTGTCAACTGCTAAATATTTTCCATAATCACTTCTAAATCCTCATTCTCTGGTTACATTTTATTTACTTCATGCTTTGTGTCCCATATTTGAGAGCACAGGCTGTGAAAGAGGTGATTTTCTCAGTGATTACCATGTCTCTTACATACGTTCACTATCTAATCAACTAGTGAACATTTTTGCCCCACACACCTCTAAATCATAATTTTTCTGGTTACATTTTATTTACTTCATGCTTTGTGTCCCATATTTGAGTGCATAGGCTGTGAAAAGTGATTTTCTCAGTAATAATCATGTCTGCCTTACCTCAAAATCATCATTTTTGGGTTAAAATTCAATTAATTCATGCTTTGTGCCAATTATTTATGTGAATGGGGTCTTAATTAAGTACTATGCATGTCCAGGAGGGAGGTAGGTAGGTGGTTTTCTGATTTAGGTTAGGTTAGGTTAGGGTCAAGAATGACCGGTGCTGTTGGTGAACAGTGAACACCTTTGTCATACCTAACTCTTTTTCTGGCAACAATTTATTTATTTGATGCTTTGTATCCCATATTTTAGTGCATAAGATATGAGAAATGATGATTTTCATAGTGACAGCCACGTCCGATACTTACACTAACCTGCCAACTCATGAACACCCCTGCCTTATTCACCTCAAATTCATCATTCTGGGGTTAAAATTCGATTAATTCATGCTTTGTGCCAATTATGTGAATGGGGTCTTAATTAAGTGCTATGCATGTCCAGGAGGGAGGTAGGTAGGTGGTTTTCTGATTTAGGTTAGGTTAGGTTAGGGTCAAGAATGACTGGTGCTGTTGGTGAACAGTGTACTGAACACCTTTGCCATACCTAACTCTTTTTCTGGTAACAGTTTATTTATTTGATGCTTTGTATCCCATATTTTAGTGCATAAGATGTGAGAAATGATGATTTTCATAGTGATTGCCACATCCAATACTTATTTACACTAAGCTGCCAACTCATGAACATCTATGCCTTACTTACCTCAAAATCATCATTTTTGGGTTAAAATTCAATGAATTCATGATTTGTGTCCATTATTTAATGCATATGGTGTGAGAAAGGGTGATTTTCATAGTGATTTCCATGTCTGATACTTACTTACACTTGCTGGCAAGTTGCGAGCACCTATGCCTTACTCACCTCTAAATCATCATTTTTTGGTTAAAATTCAGTTAATTCATGCTTTGTGTGCAATATTTATGTGAAAGGGGACTTAAATAAGTGCTATGCATGTCCGGTAGGGAGGTAGGTAGGTGGTTTTCTGATTTAGGTTAGGTTAGGTTAGGGTCATGAATGACCAGTGCTGGAGCTTCAGGGCCAATGTCCGGACATGCCTATGGCTCTATTATGTCGGATAATGGAGGGATTACTGTATTTAGACAGAAGGTCTATAATATACAGATGTGGATATTCTAAAACTCAGCTGACCATAAAACACTGCTACAAGAACAAAGGGTTTGTTTACAGCAACTATGTCCGCCCATTTCTCCTGAGCAACACCCAAACATACATCAAAGGTTAGATCTAGTGGGAAAAAGGATGAATCCTGAAACAAGAAAATTTGAAGGGCTTCACTGTAAATCCAAGGAGATGGAGTAAAAGTTCGAGGACAGGGCGGCACCAGAGGAGGAGGTTATGACGAGGTTGGAACTGTTAGAAAGAAGAATAGGGTAATTTGTGACTCTACGGATTTTGATAAAGATATCATACAGAGATTAACTGCTCTGGAGAAAAGATTAGGTGAGAGAGATGAAATGGAGGAGGAAAAGATACAGGCTGAGAAAGAATTGGAAGGCTATATGGCAAATGCAGAAAGTCAAGTTAAGGAAGAGAACAAAACACTAAAGAGAAGTACTGTATAAAGGAAAAGTAAGTGAAAAAAAAGGAAGTGGAAACTGAAATAAAAAATATTCAGAATGCAAGGCAGATTGATGAAATAAATAGAAAACTTGCATTAAATGAAATAATGGAGGAACAAGAGGACTAAGGAGAGATTGGAGACAGAAAAAAATGAAAATATGTGAATTTTGAAGCATGAATATTAGATTTCACAAGAAAGAGGGAGAACATAGTGAGAGAGACAGTAGATAGGAAAAAATGTGTGACAGTGTTTGGAGATAAAGATGAAATAAGAAATAAAGTTGAAAGAGACAGAGGGACTGTGGACGTTGGGACAGTATTGAAAGGGTGAAGAAAGCCAGTAAAAGTTCTGTTCAAGTCAGTAAGGATGGCAGTGTTGAAATTTACAGGAGTGTTTAAGGACAGCGACAGATACAATGGATAAGAGTGAGGAGGGACTTGAATGGAAAGAGAGAAAATAAGAAATTAATTTACTATCAGAAACAAAGGGAAAAAAAGTGGGAGAACAGATGAAGAAGCAAATATCCTTTCTTGGAGAGTACTGAATATGAAATTGGTGAAAAGGTATATAAAAGGAGAGAGAGAAGAAAGTAAATAAAATAATAAAGTAAGAGATGATACACATGGTAAAGTAATAGACATGGAGAACAATTTAGCACAATTAAAAATAGTATGGAAAAAAAAAAAAAGCTTAAGTAAAACAAAGTTGAAAAAGGACATGAAAGTTGAGGTGATGGGTTGGAGTGGATAGATGTACACAGAAGAGACAGAGATGGAAGAGAGGGGGGAGGAGTTTTAATAATGACAAAAAATAATCTGAAGGCAAGACATGCAGAAATAGATACCAGAAATAAAAATGTTGAAGCTAGAACAATATTAATCTTCATTGAGAAAGGTAATAAGACTGATACAGAAGTAGTTTATATGCAACCTCTACCAAGAACATGACATGTTGAATGTAATGTACCAAGAACATGGAATAATGAATATGATATAATGACGAGAGAGATGATGATACCGTATACCAGGAAAAATTGGTACAAAGAAGAAATAGACTGGTATTAGCTGGAGATTTTAATTGTAAAGAGGTTAACTGGGAGGCAAGTAATGCAGGTTATAATATCAATATATGGGGTTATAAATTACATGAACTGGCAACAAATAACTTACTGAACCAAAATATTAAGATTAGTACAAAAACAAGAGGATCTTGCTTTCACAAAAAATCCAAGTTATATCCAAAATACAAAGTACTGTTGCCCCCCAAGTAAGAGTGACCATATACTAATTACTTGAGGTTATAAACTGGGAAGAAGATGAAATAAAAGAGCAAAAAGAACATAGACAGTTATAATTATAGCATAGCTGATTTTAATGCTTTAAGAAAATATTTCAGAGAGTTTAATAGAGCAATGGATGTGGAAAACAAATACTTTCAATTTAAGGAAGGATACATTGAGGGTGTTTGTAAGTATGTTCCCAAATATGAAGCTAAATCTGAGAAGGAAAAAGAATGGTTTAATGATGGATACAGAGAGGCAATGGAGAACAGAAACAAAGCTTGAAATATAGTAAAGGAAACTAAGAGTAAACTAGGGTTGGAATGATATAACACTTTTAGAAATGATAATGTGAGGATTAGAAAAGAAGCAGCTAAATATGAAAAGAATATACAGTAGTGGAATAGTGTGGAAAGGATCCAAAACTGCTTTACAGGTACAGGTATTTAAATAGTAAAATGAATTTTAAAGACAGAATTGTAAGATTAAAAGATAATAATAAAGAATATGAAAGAGAAGAAGACATGCATGAGATTATGAACGAAAAATCCCAGATGGTACTAGTAGAGGAAGAGGCTTTTCAAAACTCGGAAGCGAAGAGGAAAGAGAAGGAAGTAAATAAAGATCTAGGAAGAAAAATGTATGCAAAGTACTCTGAAAATAGAAAGTTATTCTAGAAACATGTGCGGAAATGCAAAAGTGACGGTGGAAAGAAATGTGAAAGTGTGCAGGATGTAAGTGGCAGACTGTTAACCCATGGGGATGAAGTAAGGACCACATGGAAAAAGTACAGAATTTTGAAAGTCTGAAGAATGGGAATGGAAAAAGCAAAGCGACTGTTAATGTGATTGGTTTAGGGGGTGTACAGAGGTGGAATGCAGTGCCAGGAAATGTGAAACTCGTAGAGATGAAGAATGCTGTAAAGCGGCAGAAAAATGGGAAAGCAGCAAGGGTTGATAAGATGTATGCAGAGATGACTAAGTGTAATGGAGAAAGTGGAATGAAGTGCTTGATGGAGATACGTAAGATGGTATGAATGAGTGAAACTGTGCCAGAAGAGGGGAAAATGGCAATGATTGTACTCCTGTACAAAAATAAGGGTGAGCGAAGTGAGTGCAAGACTTATCGTGGATGAGATGGAGGGATGGAGTGGAGAGGTATATGAGAGAGGGGGGTGTGAGTTGGGAGCGTGGTAGTGAAATGGCAGGGGACAGAGTGACACGGAGGCGATTTGTTTGTGGCCACCCTGTTCTCGGGATTGAGGCGTCTGGCAATAGATAGAGATAGATAGAAGTCTACTGAGTGTTGTAGGGAAGGAATACGAAGACTTATTAAAGAGAAAGTATGAGATATATCAGAAGTCCTAGTGAATGACAAACAAGGTGGCTGTTGGAGTGGGAAAGGATGTGTGGATCAAATATCTGCAGCAAGACAGACAGTGAAGAAGGTGTGTGCAAAGGACTGTAAGGTGTTTATGGCATTTATGGTTCTTGAAAAAGGATATGACAAAGTAGATAAAGAAGAATTGTGGGAGGTTTTGCATGTGTACAGTGTAGGTGGTAAGCTGTTAGGTGCCGTCGAGAGCTTTTATGATGGAAGCAAGGCATAAGTAAGGATAAATGGGCATCAAAGTGATCAGTTGATGATCAATGTGGGTGTGCGACAAGATCGTGTGATGTCCCCACGGCTGTTCAGTATATCTATGGATGGGGTGATCAGAGAAGTAAAAACATGAGTAATGGAGATAGTGATGGCATTAGTAATGAATGGTGATGGATGGAATATCTCAAATTTGTTGCATGCTGATGCTGTGCTACTTGCAAATACCAGACAACAGCTTGGTAGACTAGTGCAGAATTTTTGTAGATGTATGTAAGCATCGTACTTTGACAGTAAATGTAGAACAGAGTAAAGTGATGGTTATTGACAGAGAAGGTGACACCCAATGTAAGGTTACTCTGAATAGAGAGAGACTGGAATTGGTGGGAGAGTTCAAATACCTGGGTACAGTGACAGAAAAGAGAGGAAAATGTGCAAAAGAAGTGGAAAGTAGAGTGACACAAAGAAGGATAGTAGCCGGTGCTATGAAGGTCTTGATAAAAAACAGAGACTTGAGTGTTGCAGCTGTGCAAGGCTTACATGAAGGAGTGTCAGTACTAACTTTAACATACAGATTTGAGACTATGGTGTGGCATGAAAATTCAAGAGTAAGAGCAGTGGAGATGGTACTGCTGCTGCTGAGGAATGTACGTGGCGTACAGAGAGTGGATAGGATACGGAATAATGTGGTTCGTGAAAGATGTGGAGTGAGGAAGTCTATGAACACCAGAATCGAAGACTGTACTGAGATGGTTTGGGCATGTGGAGAGAAATGATGACAACAAAGTGGTGAAAAAGGTATATCTGAGCAAATCTGAAGCAGGGATAAGGTGAGGTAGGCCAAGAAAAAGGTGGAGGGATATGGTGGATGAATATGTGACAAAGAGAGACATGGAAGTTCGTGAGGCTAGGGGACTGACAAAAGACTGAGCTGGCTGGATGAATTTTGTGCGAAGAAGCGCATAACTAGCGATTTGGCACCCCTTTTTAATGTGACAACGTTCGGATTGATTCTACCAGATAAGTATATGTGACGCTAAAGAACTTGGTGAATTTTTTTTTTTGGCCTATCTGATAGAACAAGGATTCCGTTGGCTTGAATGACGAGTGAATGGAAGCCCGGCCCACTGAACTGGACAAAATTAGGCTGTCTGGACGTTGCTACTCCTCACCCTGCCCTAAGGTAGGAAAGGAGGTCTGGATGATGACAATGATGATGATGATGGAAGTAAATCATGAGAATGTGGTAAATAAAATAAATGAGGTTAAATTTGAACCTAATGAGCTTTTGGAGATGATAAAAAATGTGGACGTAACCAAAGCCATGGGACCTGATACCACAATTGGTTGGGTAATCAATGAATATGCTGAAGAGTTGGTTAAACCAATATTTCGTTTCATTTCGTTTCATTTTTGAAGGCTCCAACATGCTTGCATGTGTCGGCCTTGGTCACCTAATGGCGGCTCTCCACGCTGCTCGATCTCTGGCAGCCTCCCTATTCAGTCCCTTAACCCTTAAGTCACATTTAATGACCTCGTCCCACGTCTTTCTCGGTCTACCCCTCCCAACCCCTCCGCCAATATTTGAAATAATAAAACGTTCTCTAATGAGGGAGATTTGCCCAGAGACTGGAAGGGAGTACATACAAGTATAGTACCAATATATAAGGGTGGCACAGGGAAGGCCCATTAAACTACAGAACAATGTCTCTTACAAGTATTGTTAGTAAATTGTGTGAAAAAATCATGAGGAAGAAATGGGTTGCTCATTTAGAGAAAAATAAGATAACCTCTGGGCAATTTGGTTTCAGAGAACGTACTTCATGTATCATAGCTTGCGAGTTTTTATGACACAGCTATTAATATGCTACAGGAAAGAGATGGGTGGGTGGACTGTATTTTTTTGGATTTCAATAAAGTGTTTGACAGAGTACCACATGAGAGGTTGATTTAAAAATTTAAAAATAATGGTGGCATAGATAATGTTTTATTGAAATGGATGAGGAGCTACCTCACTGGAATATATGAACTATGATGAGAAGCATGTTTTCAACATGGAAGAAAGTTACAAGAGGAGTGCCCCAAGGAGCAGTTTTAGCCCCCATTATATCCCTGATGTATGTAAATGATAAGCCTAATAGTTTGATCATATGTGAATATGCTTGCTAATGATGCAAAAATCAATGAGAAAATTGTAGATGAAAATAGTTGTAGTGCAGGGGTGTCAAACTCATGGCCCGCGGGCCAAATGTGGCCCTCGGGATGGTCATAAATGGCCTGCAAAATGACGGGAAGAATTATCAGTCCGTGAAACTATAATTGTTATGAATGAAAATATAATATTAAGAGACAGAAATTTCATAAGTTACCTTTTATTTATAATGGTAATACTTTAAATTAAAATTGCTTGTCATATCGTTTTTATAATGGGAAACTTTTGGTAAAAAAATATCACGAATCCATTTAAAACCGAAAACGCAGCCATTGCTGTTATCTGAAGGGATGAGCCACCAGGCCCAATGTTTTAACTGTCATGAAATACAACGAGAAGCGGAGTACACCAACACTGCACTGATTAAACTTCACCACTTTTTAGTGAAATCGTGAGCTATGCTTCACTTTTTAATACCTCAGTTAATCAAACTATGACTAAATATATGCATAATTGAGGTGTACCTTTGAAATAACGTAGGGAAACGTCAAAACCGGTGACCACCACCTTGTACCAGACTTCGCTACAAATACATAAACTTTTTATCATTAGTGTCACAGTTTATTAAAACAGATTTTACATACTCAAGGTCACTAACTCTAAAAATGTATTCCTGGTAAGCCAATAAGTCCTCGTACTAAGCTGTTAACACCAGTATTGCAAATATGTACGCGTATATAATCTTTGCTGGCCCTCAAGACCGTAACAAAACTAAGAATTGGCCCTTGAAAGGTTGAGTTTGACAACCCTGCTGTACAGAGTTGTAGGAAGATTTAGATCAACTACATAAATGGAGGGTAATGTAAATGAGATGGGCATAAGTAAGAGATGACCAAACTGAGATTACAAAATAAGAAATGAAGATATCAATAATGCTACTCAGGAGAAAGATTATGGTCTAATAATAAAGCCGGGATTATCGCCAGAGAAGCATATATAGCAGTCCCTCAATCATCCAGATGCTGGACCCTGGCTCTATTAAACCATTATCCAAATTTATTTGCTATCATCCAAATGTAACAGTCTCCGAGAACATGTTCAAACATTCGGTATGATGGCCACTGGGCTCAAACAGTGGATGGGAAGTAGTCCATAACCCACAACCATTTATACCAATATAACCAACTTCCAGTGGCATATTTGGTCATGGAATTGTTTTGAGCCCCGGGGGCAGTCACTCGTCCGAGAAAACTGATTTTCAAACCATCTTCATGTTTTTTATTGATTTTTGTTGGTTATGCATTGTTTTCTTGATATCTAGCATTAATATGGATAATCCTATGTGTTTTGATGTCTCAATATGGCAGAATGACCGGAAAACAGTGCCAAAATTAGGAAAGGTACTGTACTGTACATAGAGTATGTTATTGGTCTTCATTTCCCCCCCCCATGGTTTTCTTGGTGTTTAGCATTACTTTGGATATTCCTATGTGTGTTTTGATGTCTAAATATGCCAGATTGACCTGAAAACAGTGCCAAATTTAGGAGAGGTACTGTACATACAGTAGTATATAGGCTGCGTGTTGTTTGGTTTTCAATGTTTTTTTTTCTTGATTGTCTTGGTGTTTAGCATTACGTAGTCTGTAACCCACAACCAGGGCTAAAATGTCTATCCGCCCCTGTACTGAATGGTCAAAGTCACAAGCTCGTCCTATCACTCCCAACGAACCTCCAGCACCCGAGTAATACAACTGTAACCCCAAACGGTGTCAAAACGTCTGTAGCATTCCACACCTAATGCCCAACATTGCACGGCCGCGGAGGCTAAGTTTTTCCCAACCACCAACACCTCCACTGAACACAAACCGCAAGCCACGAGTATATGTTCGGAAACAGCAGCCATCCGCATCTTAAGTCGAAAGTCCCCGGTCAGAATGAGTTGTGTTTCCGCATGGCCACTCGGCGTCTAACAGGTCGCAAGCCACAAGTAAAGTACGGCAAAAGCACCCATCCACCTGTTGACAGAAGGGGGAGAATCCCGCCCACAGCCTCGCTTCTCCCCCTCTCCCGTCCCTCCTCCATACATTCCCAGCTCTCCCCTCGCTCCCTGAGTCCTTACCCTCCTCCGTGGTGATAGCACTGATTCGTGAGTTTTCAAAGTCTTTTGCAATTTATTTGACTACTATTGGTTGCATCAAAATTCCCCAGTAACCAGAAGAAAGCTCATGAAATTCTGCATCTAGATATGTGCTTAACTCTTGAAAGGGGCTGGCAAAATTTTGCCCTAGGATGGTGGGAAGTTATTTGAAGACAAGTTTTACTACTGAACACTTTATTCTTGCTGAATTTTTGTACTTTTACTTGTTAGTTTTATGTTTTTATTAGCTTATCTAATAGTATAAATACCAGTGAAGATGATGATATACCATTTATACCATTACAGTATAACCAATTTCCAGTGGCATATTTGACTGAGGAATTTTTTTTGAGCCCTGGGAGCAATCACTTCTCAGAGACAACAAATTCTCAAACCGTCGTCAGTTTTTTTGGGGGGATTTTTGTTGTTTATGCATTGTTTTCACGATGTTAAGCATTAATATGGATAATCCTATGTGTGTTTTGATGTTGCAATATGGAAGAATGACCAAAAAACTGTACATACAGTAGTGTAAAGGTTGGGTGTTATTTTGGTTTTCAGTGTTTATTTTCATGGTTTTCTTGGTGTTTAGCATTACTCTGGATATTTCTGTATGTGATTTGGTGTCTCAATATGGCAGATTGACCTGAAAATTGTGACAAAATAAGGAAGTGTACTGTATATAGTCGTGTATAGGTCGAGTGTTTATGGTTTTCTTGGTGTTTAGCATTACTCTGGATATTCCTATGTGTGTTTTGATGCATACAGGTAAATATGGCAGACTGACCTGAAAACAGCGCCAAAATTAGGAGGGGTACTGAACACAGAGTCGTGTATAGGTCGGGTGTTTTTTGGTTTTCACTGTTTTTTTTTTCAATGTTTTCTTGGTGTTTGCATTACTTTGGATATTCGTATGTGTGTCTGGATGTATAAATATGGCAGACTGACCTGAAATCAGTGTCAAAATTAGGAAGGGTAATGTACATACAATAATGGTCTACAAGTAGGGTGTTTTTTGGTTTTCAGTATTTTTTTGTTTTTTTCATGGTTTTCTTCAAGTTGAAAATTATATGGATAATACAGTACTATATATATTTTGTCATCAAAATATGGCAGAATGATTGGAAAACACTGCCAAAATAATGAGGGGTACTGTACATACAGTAGTGTTTAGGTAGGGTGTTTTTTGGTTTTCTGTGGTTTCTCCGCATGGTTTTCTTGGTGTTTAGCATTACTTTGGATATTCCTAGGTGTCTTTTGATGTCTAAATATGCCTGAATGACCGGAACACACTGCCAAATAATGCATAGGTACTGTACATATAGGTTGGGTATAGGTTGGAGGTGGGTATAGGTAGGGCCTGGGTATGGAAGGGGAATAATGCTCATTATCTGGATGTTGCCACTACCCAGACATGCCATTGGCTCTATTATGTCTGGATAAATGAAGGATGCTATATATCATCATCATCTGGACCTCCTTTCCCACCTTAGGGTAGGGTGAGGAGAGGCAATGTCCAGACAGCCCAATTTTGCCCAGTCCAATGGGCCACACTTCCATTCGCTCATCATTCAAGCCCTCGGAATCCTGGGTCTATCTGATACGCCAAAAACATCTATCATGTTCTGTAATTTCACATAAATATATCTGACAGAGTCAATCCGGACGCTGCCGCATTAAAAAGGGGTGCCAAATCCCTAATCATGCGCTTATCCTCACAATATTCATCCAGCCATCTCGATCTCTTGTCAGTCCCCTAGCCTCACAGAATTCCAAACCTCTCTTCCGCACACATTCATCCACCATATCCCTCCATCATCTCCTTGGCCTACCTTGCCTCCACCCTCTTTCAAATTCACTCAGACATACAATTTTCACCACTCTATTGTTTCCATTCTCTCCACATAACCATACCATTACAGTACAATCTTCGATTCTGGTGACCACAGACTTCCTCACTCAACATCTTTCACAAATACAGTAAAAGTCGATTAATCCGAATGGCAGCGGACCGAGAATCAATCGGAATATCAGATTGTTTGGATTTTTGGGTGGGACCCCTAAGACACTTAATTTCATGATTAAAATGAAATTTTACCGAATGGATCACTTTTCATTCATTCATAATACAATATGGCACATATTAACATTACTTTACATATTACATAAATTTTTAACTTAATAATGTATTACTGAAGACACGAACTGTACCTGGTAAATTAAGAGATGTTAAGGGTTGTTTAACTCACCAGTAATGCACAGTGCTGAAAACTGCATTTGTAAGCAGGTAAATCCAATTAGAGAGAGTAAGTCCAGGGTTAATAATAATATGCACGTATTGTAAAAGCAAAAAAAACTTAATATGCATTACTGTGGAAAATTCCTTAGACCAACGGGGCATATCCAAAAGTGGTCGGTTGTTTATGAGGAGCTGCCAATCCATGCATTACCTGATCCATGACCACACCACTCGGCACTTTGGCGCCCAGATTGAATTTTTTAATTTAGATTTTTTTTTTTTTTTTACTTTTGGAGTTTTTGTTGGCCATCCTCAAAAATTCAGATTATTGGGATTTTCGGATTATCATTGTTCGGATCAAAGGACTTTTACTATGAATTATTCATATCCTATCCACTCTCTGTACTCCACATACATTCCTCAGCAGTCCCATCTCCACTGTTCTCACTCTTGACTTTTCATTTTCATGCCACACCATAGTCTCACATTCATATGTTAAAGTTGGCACTAACACACCTTCATGTAAGCCTCGTGCAGCTGCAACACTCAAGCCTCTATTTCTTATCAAGGCCTTCATTGCACCTGCTACTTTCCTTCCTTGTGTCACTCTACTTTCCACTTCTTTTGCAAATATACCTCCCATTTCTGTCACTGTACCCAGGTATTTGAACTCTCTCACCAATTCCAGTCTCTCCATTCATTATAACATCGCACTGTGAGTCACTCTCAATAACCATTACTTTACTCTTATCTACACCAGTGTTTCTTAAAGTGTGGTCCACAGAACCCCAGGGGTCCGTGGAACGTTCCAGGGGGTCAGAGGCTAATTTGAGTGTCAGATAAATTTTATTTGATACTCAAATTAACCTATTATGACAGTTATGTGAAGTAAAATTTGAACAGTTATGTTCAAGTTAAGCCATTAATAGATAATTCAGTAACAATTTTAGTACAGGTTGACATTAAAAAATCCGGCAACCTCCGGACCTGAGGAGTGCCAGATTTTCAAAAAAGCCAGATTTTTTATGGTTATATATGCTGTATATACAGTATTTAACTTCCCTCCATCATTGACTTAATTACAAACATATGCTTTTTTGATCCACCATCAGAAAAGAACTTTAACAGTTTTTCTTTCTGTTTTTTAATATCATACACTGTTGAAGAGCCAATGTCGTATGTTCCACAAATGGTTCGAACAGACACGCCACTATTAAGTTTTTTTTTTAGCATTTCCACTTTCTCTGCGATCAACAACGCACGATGTTTACGTTTTACGCCACCTCTTTTCGTTGCTGAATCCATAATGGGGCTATACAGCAGCAAATAAATGATAAAATGAGAAGGAATGAGAAGGAATGCCTGTTAGCAGGTGCAAGCAAGACCCAACAGCTAATTCTGGAGTACAGTGCCATCAAACCATAAACGGCGCCTCCAGAAAACAGTGGCGCGCCAACACGGTAAATTTGAAAATGCACTCCAAAATCTATGCTGGAAATCTGAAGGAACCGGATTTTCGATGGCCGGATTTTTTAATGTCAACCTGTATATTACAGCCTACAAACACCTTTAAACTCAAGAGGTAGGGTAGGAGGGAAATCTACTCAAAATTAAGGGTCTGCCACATGATTAGTTTTAATTAAAGGGGTCCGCTGCACGAGAAAGTTTTAAGAACCACTGATCTACATTTACTCTCAAGGCACGATGCTCACAGACATCAGCAAAACTCTGCACAAGCCTACCAAGTTCTTTGTCCGGTATTTGTATGTAGCACTACATCACCAGCATACAACAAATTTCAGATATTCCATCCATCACCATTCATTACTAATACCATCCCCTTCTCCATTACTGTTTTTACTTCTCTCATCACCCCAGCCATATATATACTGAACAACCATGGGGACATCACACAACCTTATCGCATGCCCACACCAATCGTGAACCATTCAGTTAGATTTTATTTATTTTTTTTTTTTTTATGCAAGGAAGAAGGAACCAAAGGCCACGGGCCTGCATACTGTTCCTTCCAAGAAAAAACAAAAACAGTACAAAAGAGAGCCAAATTCAAGATCCGTTCAATTCGAGATGCCTGGACACACTGCGTTTGAAAGACTGGAGATCATAGGAAGTAGGAAATACAGACAGAGGAAGACAGTTCCAGAGTTGACCAGTTGCATAAATGAAAGACTGGGAGTAACGGTTAACTCTTGCATTAGAGAGTTGGACAGAAAAGGGATGAGAGTTTGTTGCTAGACGGGTACTACGTGCCCGTCGTAGAGGTGGAGGGATGCAAGCAGACAGTTCAGAGGAACAGTGACCATTGAAGTAGCGATAGAAGAGAGATAAAGATGCAACACTGCGGCGAAGAGACAATGGTTGAAGGGAATCAGTAAGAGAAGGAGAGTTAATGAGACGAAAAGCCTTTGACTCCACCCTATTGAGAAGAGCTGCATGTGGGGAGCCTCCCCACACATGAGAGTTGTACTCCATACACGGGCGAATAAAACCCGTGTACAAGGTCAACAACTGTGCAGGGGTAAAGAAAGTACGGAATCGGCTTAGCACACCTAATCTCTTGGAAGCAGATTTCACAAGAGATGTAATATGTTCCTTCCAAGACAAATCCTGAGAGAATGAAACCCCAAGCATGTTCAAGGATGATACAGGACATAACTGTTCATTATTAAACACTAGTGGGTAATCCTGAGGAAGATTTTGTCGGGTCGACATGTGTAAGAACTGAGTTTTTGATGCATTGAAAATAACAAGATTATTTTTACCCCAATCAGAGATACGAGCCAAATCAGACATTAGGTGTGCCATAGCCTCATCCCTTTTTTGTTGAAGTAACTGCTGAGATGAACCGAATGGAAAGGTGAAGGGTGGAATCATCAGCATATGAGTGGATAGGGTTAGATGTACAGCTTAGAAGGTCATTGATGAATAAATGGAAGAGAGTAGGTGATAGGACAGAACCCTAAGGAACACCACTGTTGATAGGTCTAGGAGAGGAACGATGGCCGTCTACAACAGCGGCTATAGAACGACCAGAAAGGAAGCTAGAGATGAAGGCACAGATAGAAGGATAGAAACCGTAGGAGGGCAGTTTGGAAATTAAAGATTTATGCCAGACTCGATCGAAAGCCTTTGAGATGTCAAGTGCAATGGCAAAGCTTTCGCCATAGTTCCGAAAGGAGGATGACCAAGAGTCAGAAAGGTAGGTGAGAAGATCGCCAGTGGAGCGTCCCTGACGGAACCCATACTGACGATCAGAAAGAAGGTTGTGACAGGAAAGGTGCTTTAAAATTTTTCTGTTAAGAATTGACTCGAAAACTTTTGATACGCAGGATGTTAAAGCAATTTCATGCCCATTAACAGTTACACATGCTTCACTACCATCATAAAAACTCTTGATGACACCTAGCAGCTTACAACCAACACCGTACATGCGCAAAATCTTCCACAACCGTTCTCTGTCTCCTTTGTTGTATACTTTTTCTAAATCCATGAATGCCATAAACAGCTTATAGTTCTTCTCACAAGCTTCTCCACTATCTGCCTCACTGCAAATATTTGATCCACACATCCTCTGCCACTCCTAAAGCCACCCTGATCATCACTCAAAAAGACTTCTGATCTGTCTCTTATGTTCTCTAAAATAATTCTTCCATATACCTTTGGAGCGAATGTGAATGTCTTAATGATGGGGGATCTGAATGCTAGAGTGGGAAATGTACCAGTTGATGGTGTAGTTGGTATGCATGGTGTGCCTGGAAGAAATGAAATCAGGGAACGAATGATATGTGTGTGTGTTGAGCGAGAGATGGTGATTGGGAATACCTTGTTTGAGAAGAAAGATATTTATAAGTATACATGGGTGAGACAGGAGGGTGGAAGGGTTGTTGACAGAGCATTGATGGACTATGTGGTTGTGTCCAGGAATGTAATAGGAAGATTGTTGGATGTAAGAGTTTTGAGAGCGGAGGGTGGAGGTATGTCTGACCACTACCTGGTGGAGGGAAAGTTGAGAGTAGGTAAGAGATGGGTGAGAGCTAGGAGAGTTATGTGTGGCAGGGAGGTTTTGAAAGTGAGTGAGTTGGATAAAAGAGAGAAAATGATAGAGCATCAGGAGAAATTGAGAGATAAGTGGAATGCAGTGAAAGATCAGGAGAGTGGCAGTGTGGAGGAGGAATGGCAGTTGTTTAAGAGTGCTGTGGTGGAGCATGCGGAAGACGTGTGTGGTGTGAGACGAGTGGGTGGTGGTGTAAGAAAGGGAAGTGAATGGTGGTGGAAGGAAGTAAGTATGGCTGTGGCTGAGAAGAGACATACATAAGAAGTGTGGTTGCAGAGGAAGGATGAGCTGTCATATGAGAGGTATAAGGAAAAGAGGAATAGGGCGAGAAGGGTCGTGCATGATGCTAAAGTGGCAGCAGATGAGAGGTGGGGAAGGCGGTTGACTGAGAATTTTCAAGAGAATAAGAAAATGTTTTGGAAGGAGGTGAAAAGGATACAAAAGGGAGAGTCTGGGAAGGAGGAGCGAGTAAAAGCAGAAGATGGAAGGATGTTAATTGAGATGGATGCAGTAAGGAAGAGATGGGCGGAGTATTTTGAAAGATTGTTAAATGTAGAGGAGGAAAGGGAGGCTGAGATTGTGGCAGATGGAAGGGTGCAAGGAACAGATGTGTTGGGAGAGTTGAATGAATCTTTGATCACTATGGAGGAAGTGCAAGAGGTAGTAAAGCAGAGGAAAACAGGGAAAGCTGCAGGTATAGATGGGTGTGCTATGGAATGCCTGAAAGGTGGTGGAGCAACTATTGTTGACTGGTTAGCAAGATTCTTGAATGTGTGCTTTGTGCAAGGTATGGTGTCAATTGACTGGGCAAGTGCTTGTGTGGTCCCATTGTATAAAGGTAAGGGTGAAAAGTATGAATGTACTAGCATTAGAGGTATAAGTCTAAAGAGCGTTGCAGGTAAGGTGTATGGTAGAGTGTTAATTAAGAGAGTTAGAGAGGGTACAGAGGGAGAGATTGGTGATGAGCAGTGTGGCTTTAGGAGAGGGAGGGGATGTGTGGATCAGGTGTTTGCTGTGAGACAGGTGTGTGAAAAGTATTTAGCGAAAGGTAAGGATGTGTTTTGGGCATTCATGGATTTAGAGAAATGGATTTAGAGAAGGCTTCAAGCACCATGATAAACAACAAGGGATTCAGAACTGACCCCTAATGAATGTTGGTGTGCATCAGGGGTCAGTTTTGAGTCCCTTGTTGTTTATCATGGTGCTTGAAGCCTTCTCACGTGACTTCAGAGATGGACTCCCATGGGAAATGTTGTATGCTGATGATTTGGTGTTGATTGCAGAGAATGAAAAGGAGGCGGAGGAAAGATTTAAGAAGTGGAGAGATGGTATGGGGTACAAGGGCTTAAGGGTAAATGCAGATAAAACAAAAGTGATGATATCTAGGGTTGGTGGCGGTACAATCAGAGGAGAGGGAGAGTGGCCATGTGCAGTTTGCCACAAGGGTGTGGGAAGTAATTCCATCTTGTGTAGTGTTTGTGATAGATGGGTGAACAAGAGATGTAGTGGTATTAGAGGTAGACTGCGAGATGATGCTGATTTCATGTGTGCGGCGTGTCGGGGAGAGCAGGTGGAGATTGTTAGGCGTGAGAGGGTTGAACTTGCAGGTGAGTCTCTTGAGTGTGTGGAGGAGTTTCGTTATTTGGGAGACATGTTATGTGCCGGAGGTGGGGCTGGAGTTAGCTCGGTTGCTAGGGTGAGAAGTGGTTGGAAGAAGTTCAGGGAGCTGTTGCCTCTCCTGACATTGAGAGGACTCTCCTTACGTGCTAAGGGGTCTTTGTATGCAGCATGTGTTAGGAGTGTGATGCTGTATGGTAGTGAGACCTGGGCAGTAAAGGAAGAGGATATTCGCAGGTTTAAACGTACAGAAATGACAATGATTAGGTGGATGTGCAGTGCGTCCCTGCGTCGAAGGCCTGGGGGGGCTGGGTATATGATGGAAGAGTTGAGAGGTAGGATGGGACTGGAATGTATTGGTGTTGTGATGAGGAGAGGTAGGCTGAGGTGGTTTGGACATGTGGAGAGGATGGGGGATGATAATTGGGTACAGACGGTGAGAGGTGTTAATATTGGGGGAGGGGTTGGGAGGAGTAGACCGAGAAAGACATGGGACGAGGTCATTAAGTGTGACTTAAGGGTTAAGGGACTGAACAGGGAGGCTGCCAGGGATCGAGCAGCGTGGAGAGCCGCCATTAGGTGACCAAGGTCGACGCATGCAAGCATGTTGGAGTCTTCAAAAACGAAAACAAAAACGAAAAGGAAAACGATATGATAGAATTGATAGGGAGGCTTTGTGGAATGTTTTAAGACTGTGTGGGCTTGATGGCAGGTTACTAAAAGGAGAGAAAAGTTTTTATGTAAATAGTAGAGCGTGTGTAAGAGTGGGAAATACTGTGAGTGATTGGTTTCCCGTGAGAGTGGGGCTGCCTTGGCTGTTTAATATTTATATGGATGGTGTTGTAAGGGAGGTGAATGCAAGAGTGTTAGGTGGAGGACTGAGTCTGGTGAATGATAGCAGAGAGTGGAATCTGAAGCAGCTGCTGTTTGCGGATGATACTACACTGGTGGCTGATTCAGAGGAGAGATTGAGACAGTTGGTAGAGGAGTTTGGAAGGGTGTGTGAAAGGAGGAAACTGAAAATAAATTAGAATATAAGTAAATGATGAAGTGTACCAGGTTGGTAGATGGTAGGAGGATGAATATAGTTTTGAATGGTGAGTTGCTTGAGGAGGTAGAGTGTTTTAAGTATTTAGGGTCACATGTTGCTGTGGATGGAAGAATAGATGCAGAAGTGAAGTTTAGAATGAATGAAGTTGGAAAGGTGCTGGGAGGAATGAAAAAAGTGTTTAGATGTCGTTCACTTAGAATGAATGTAAAGAGAAGGCTGTATGAGGGTATTGTGGTACCGACTGCATTATATGGGGCTGAAACACGGAATATGAATGTAGCAGAGAGGAAAAGTTTGAACGTAATGGAGATGAGGTGCCTGAGGAGTATGTGTGAAGTGACGCGTATGGATCGAGTGAGAAATGACGAAGAGCGAAGGAGAACTGGAATTGTTCGGGAGATGGCTGATCGAGTTGAGCAGAGGGTGTTGCGATGGTTTGGGCATATGGAGAGAATGGAAAATGAGCGATTTGTGAATAGAGAAAACTAGATCTGATGTGTGAGGGGTAAGGCTGAGAGGAAGACCACGAATAGGATGGATGGACAGTGTGAAAAGAGCATTGGATGCGAGAGGGTTGTCTTTTGAGCAAGGAAGAGTGGCTGTGCGTGACAGAAATGAATGGAGGGAAATTGTGAATGAATAAATGATGACGCACCCCTGAGGAGATATTCTCCCGCATTTTGTCTGATCAGCTGATCAGGTCAGGTGTGGGTAAGGGGCTGGGTCCATTATGATGTGGCAGGGGTAAACCAGCTTTGCTGTCGGACCCTGCTGCAGATGTCACTGACTGCGCTGCGTAGTTGACCCTCGTGCTGTGTGGTGCGGTAAGGATCTGTCCCTTCTCCCCTTTGGGGCTA
>JAGKTI010011741.1:1887-20628 GCA_018397915.1 Birgus latro | reverse complement strand
ATGAAAACAGGTTAGGCATGAAAATCTTTATGGTAACCATAGGTTAGGTTAGGTTAGGACCGGACATGAAATTCACATCTTCCACCTTTTTTCTAGCTGTTTTACTTAAGAACCATGCATGGAAAAATTAAATTGCAAGCAGGAAGTTATGATTAACATTTAGGGTAATTTAGTAACACATTAACAGCATCATGAAAACAGGTTAGGCATGAAAATCTTTATGGTAACCATAGGTTAGGTTAGGTTAGGACCGGACATGAAATTCACATCTTCCACCTTTTTTCTAGCTGTTTTAATTAAGAACCATGCATGGAAAAATTAAATTGCAAGCAGGACATTATGATTAACATTTTTGGTAATTTTTTAACACATGTACAGCATGATGAAAACAGGTTAGGCATGAAGTTAGGGTACTTACGAACAAAATGCGGCCGTCCTGATGTAATAACCCACTCTATCATCTCAGACTCTGACAGGAAGACGTTGCACCTGGCACACCTTTCCAACTGAGAATCACCAGCACTTCTCACCAACACTTTCACCAAGGTTTTTTTTTTATAACTGGAATAACATCACTTCACTGCACTGTACACAACAGTAAATTCCTGTGTGGTCTAGTGACGATCCCTGGAGAATTTAGTCGCTGTCAGAGTCCTAGATGAGCAGACGGAGGCGGCGTAGGGGCATCTTGGTGCGACGTGGTGATACACTATCCACTACAGAGGACTCCGAAGATAGACGCAAACTAACATCCAGTGGTGATTCAGCCGTGCCTGATGTGCTGGGCTGTGGATCGGAGCTAGAAGGCCTGTCTTCGTGAGATGATGGTGTGGAGCGAGAGTGGACGACGGCGGGGTTGACTGGCCTGAAAAAACTCTCAATGGTTGATTGACGCAGAGGACGACGATTTTGACGATTAATGATGCGTTGCCTGAAACCTCGCACTTGACTCGCCAATTCCAATGACCCCATCTCTCTGTCGCAGTCCGGGTGTTCTAGGTAGTCAAGGACGAACTCCACATAGTGCCGGATTGTGCTCAGCCTGGGGATCGTTGGGGCAGTTGCAACCTGTGAGGAGTCCGCATCATCATCGCTGTCCTCGTCAGAATCTTCCTGCTGGGTACTGGGACCAGCAACAGTAGATGCGATCTCGGTATCAGACATGATCTGATACCCAGGATCGCCCTCGTCGTCATCCAACCACTCGCGCACTTCGTCGACATCCACATCGTCTCCACCTGTACGAAGCCTTGCATGAAAGTCATCCACGTCAAAACCCAGAAAATCGTGCACCACGTCACTTCCATGAAGTAGGCGAGACCAACCATTTTCTAAAGTCTTGACAGAGACTTCATTCCATGCATTTGCCCAGTTGTAGATGGCAGACTTGAGGATGTATCGGCAAATGTTTTCGAGTCTTTTTTGTCCTCGCATGTCATGCCCTTCCCTGCAATCGTCCTCGTCCTCGTACAGAACCATCACCTCGTCCAAAAATTTCCGTCGGTATAGCCTCTTCGTTGCCACAATCACTCCCTGGTCCATTGGTTGGATGAGAGCAGTTGTATTAGGTGGCAAAAACAGACACCTGATGCGACCATTCTCTGCCACCAACTCCTTGTCTGACGGATGCGCAGGTGCATTGTCAAGAATCAGGAGGGCCTTTACCTGGTCTCATCGGATTTTCAGTGTCTCCGTCTGATAACGAATGACCTCCTTAACAAAGTGTCGGTGGAACCAATTCTTGAAGATCTTGGTTGTGAACCAAGCCTTCAGAGAATGATACCACACGACAGGAAGGGCATTCATTAACCCACGAAGG
This sequence comes from Birgus latro, assembly GCA_018397915.1. Taxonomy (NCBI): domain Eukaryota; kingdom Metazoa; phylum Arthropoda; class Malacostraca; order Decapoda; family Coenobitidae; genus Birgus; species Birgus latro. Next base: position 18,809 of record JAGKTI010011741.1, on the reverse strand, counting down.
CACCTAGGCTGCTTTGCACGGCCTACAATAACGGGCTTGAGCCGGTGCATGCCGTTAGCATTGGCACAGCACAAAGCAGACACACCTTGCTTCGAGAGCTTGGGGCCAGGTAAACGCTTCTCCGTCTTCTCAGCGAGAGTGTTTGTGGGTATTGAACGATAAAATAGGCCAGTTTCGTCAGCGTTGTAAACTTGACCGAGAGTGAGGCCCTCCCTATCAATCAAGCCATTCACCTTCTGCCGAAACTGTTCTACTCCTTCGTCATTAGCGTCCAGAGCTTTGCCATGGGTCTTATATGGTTGGTAAGTCCGTGTCGTAACTTAAACGCGAAGAGCCAACCTTCAGATGCCTTGAAGTCTGGGGCGTCGTGTAGCCTTGCGAACTTTTCAGCAGCAGCTTTCAGCTCCGTTCCACGTACTAACACACTAGCAGCTCGTTGTTGTCGATACCAAATCAACGTGGAGCGGTCAATGTCTGCATACTTAGGAGTAAACATCACCTTCCTCTGCACGTTTCGTCTGGTCTTTGATGCGAAATCAGCCTTGTACTGCTGTAGTTTGTCTCGGGACTTCTTGATATTAAACAAGGTGGAGCGAGAGAGGTTGAACTCATGTACGATGCGCCCTGTTGACCAGCCGGCGTCCACCTTGTCCAATATCTGCCTCTTCTTCTCCAGAGTCAGAACCACTCTCTTCCTCTTCTCAGGAGGCGGGGCCATCATCACACACATGATGAAGAAGGTGAAGAGCAGTATCAAGCACTGTAGGAGGTAGCGTATCACCACAAAAGCAATCACTTCGGCCACCATTTTCGGAGTTGTTCACGAGGGAGGAGGGGAGTGGGTAATGCTGACCGGTAGTGGCGTCACGAGTGTAAACAGAGGGGATCGGCGCGCGCGGGAAATTCAAACTGACGCGGTCCCAAAAAATAGAAAATTAATCGATTTTTTTTTTTTTTTTTTTTTGCATTTTGGGGGTTGGGCAGCCCCGAATGTCCGGTTAGTGAGTATGTCCGGTTATTGGACGTCCGGATATTAGAGGGATTACTGTAAATATATATACTTACGAATATATATTCTTACGGATGATATGGGTGAAGGTATCGAAGCAATGGAGCAGGTGTGATCCACAAAAAAGTCTGACATCTTGCGAGACAAGTTGTTTTTCCCGCCTGGCCGTCTCTCGTGTCCGACCCCCCCCCCCTCCCGTGTAGAGACTTCTATTTGCCTCCCCACTTCCGCCATTTTACCAAACAAAACCTCTAATTTACTTAGAACGGTACTATTCTCTAATGTAACAAGTGCCTAAGTATTAAGATACCTTTCATTTGCACTTACCCAGCCAAGTGTGTTTACTTTTTAAAGAAATATAGAGAGATGCAACAACTCGGTACCGTTGACAACAATAAATATTTCAATTCAAATTCAACTTCCTCAAATTCATTGTCCGTCTGGGTGAAGCGCACATACACACTTGTTTCGTGTCTTTTTGTACAGTACAATGACAATGGAAAACAGCATTTATGAGAACTAGAATACAAGGTACAATTGTTTTTTGTAAATATGATACTTCAGGTATGAAACTGAAACCAATCAATCACGCGGCAGGAGTGCGCAGGTGCCACATTCATGAAAGTGGATCATCAGCTGGAAAACAATCGAGTATAGTAATAGGGTGGTTTATGCACCCTCCAGTCATGTATGCATTGTGGGAACATCTAAAACTGCTGATGTGAGGACCACAGGCATTTTAGCTGCTTCGTTAAATTATTATTAGTCAACTACAGGTGCTAATGAGGAGACTACACATAGTGGTGCACTGTTCACCCTGGGTGGAGGGAAGCAGCTGCAGCATCTGCCTATTAGCCAAATCTCTTCATATTTCCCTGCACCTTGCCATGGGAAAGGACCTTGGTGAAGTGCTGTCTACCACATGGGGGCACAAGTTCCCTACAGTGTGTATGTACTGAACTGTACCTAGGGGATGGACCCACAGAGGCAGTTGCATACCTGTGATTGACAGGTCTGCTTGGACAGACAGACCAGGGTTATGCAGCAACAAATAAACAACCAAACTCTCAACTGACCAATAAAAAAAGTCAGCACTATAAAGAACAAGCAGGGTTATATGTTATATAGAAAATGATACAGGTTAGACACCAATAATACAGACTGAGCAGATTCCGCAACACCCGAATTTGGATGTGTAGTAACAGACCATCCTATATTTAACCCCTTCAGTATCAAGGGCCACCTGAGGAGCTCTGTGGAGTAATTCCAAATGTGCAAATACTGAAATTAAGAAAACAGAGGACAGCATACTGTGTATACGGTATGTGATTTTGGACATATGGCGCCTTCACAGTGCCTCATATTATTTTTATGATTGTGCTCCATGGAGGACCTGCGAAGGAGCCATGGGTAAAATAATCTGTTGCCTAACCTCATTTCTCTTAGTTTATGTGTCTGCCATATTCAGAGTTACTCCAATTTTCAGTGCAATATATCCCTGAGATGATTTGAAAATCTTGTACAGTACGTACAACACTATTGGTGGTAAAAATTTAAAATACAGTGTTTATTGGGCCTGGGGACATCGTATTCATTTTCTTTTGCCATCTCCAAACAAATTTATTCAGCTTTTAGAGAGGCTTTTAGAACTTGGAGGGGAAGGGGAATACAGACAGCCTTAATGAGCCTCTTCATTGCCTTTCATAAGCTGAATAAAATTGCCCGGTAGAAGAAAAAGCAGAGGAAGAAGAAGAAAAAAAGGGCCACCCAGACTCAAAGGGATATGTTAAAATTAATGAGAAAAACAGATGACTACCTATACACTAAGTAATAGAAATAATTGATAAATGCTTTAATAATAACAAAAATGATAAATACACCTAACAACTTTATATATAAACTAGTCATCTAAATAACAAACTTATCAAATATTGAATCTCTTGATTCACACACACAACAATACGTTGCAATGCTACACATTTTTATACACTACAGTAATAATTAACAGTAACTAATCTCTTACAATTGGCCTATTTTAGCTCGATAAAACACCCCCAACTTAATGCTGAGCAGTGACTGGTTGAACTATTTGAGGGACTATGGGTGCAAAAGTTTTTAAGAATCATTTTGACCTCTTCTGATATATTTCACCTTCATACAGTGAAAGTCCTAATCTTCGGGACCAAGCAGATGCCGAAAGAGCAGGAACTGCCGAATGACCGGGAAAACCTGCCAGGTAAGTTTCTAGAAATCATGGTCGGTCACCCCAGTGTAATCACAGTGTCTAGCATGTATTACTGGTCAACCCTTAGCACTAAATATTGAATAAACAACTTATATTTAATGCACTTAATGATACAGTACACATGAACTTACCTCATATGTACATCATAAACTAGCATGGCAAAGTTCCCAAACTTTAGAAACATCCCACTCACAAAGCCAGACGCTCACTAGTCATGATGGCCGACTGTGCATGCAGTGTTGGCAAGCAGAAATCTTCAAAAGTGCTATGCTATTGGTGATCTATTCAAATTTTCGTGCTAGATTCGACCTCAAAACAAGCTAGCTACAGTAAAACCTCGATATAAAGCATTTTTCCTGTCACAACCTTCTTTCTGATCGTCAGTGTGGGTTCCGTCAGGGACGCTCCACTGGCGATCTTCTCACCTACCTTTCAGACTCCTGGTCATCCTCCTTTCGGGACTTTGGCGAAAGCTTTGTCATTGCACTTGACATCTCAAAGGCTTTCGATCGAGTCTGGCATAAATCTTTAATTTCCAAACTGCCCTCCTACGGTTTCTATCCTTCTATCTGTGCCTTCATCTCTAGCTTCCTTTCTGGTCATTCTATAGCCGCTGTTGTAGACGGCCATCGTTCCTCTCCTAGACCTATCAACAGTGGTGTTCCTCAGGGCTCTGTCCTATCACCTACTCTCTTCCTTTTATCCATCAATGACCTTCTAAGCTGTACATCTAACCCTATCCACTCATATGCTGATGATTCCACCCTTCACCTTTCCATTCGGTTACTGCAACGTCCATCTCAGCAGTTACTTCAACAAAAAAGGGATGAGGCTATGGCACACCTAATGTCTGACTTGGCTCGTATCTCTGATTGGGGTAAAAATAATCTTGTTATTTTTAATGCATCAAAAACTCAGTTCTTACAATTATCAACCCGACAAAATCTTCCTCAGGATTACCCACTAATGTTTAATAATGAACAGTTATGTCCTGCATCATCCTTGAACATGCTTGGGGTTTCGTTCTCTTGGGATTTGTCTTGGAAAGAACATATTACATCTCTTGTGAAATCTGCTTCCAAAAGATTAGGTGTGCTATGCCGATTCCGAACTTTCTTTACCCCTGCACAGTTGTTGACCTTGTACACGGGTTTTATTCGCCCATGTATGGAGAACAACTCTCATGTGTGGGGAGGCTCCCCACATGCAGCTCTTCTCAATAGGGTGGAGTCAAAGGCTTTTCGTCTCATTAACTCTCCTCCTCTTACTGATTCCCTTCAACCTTTGTCTCTTCGCTGCACTGTTGCATCTTTATCTCTCTTCTATCACTACTTCAATGGTCACTGTTCCTCTGAACTGTCTGCTTGCATCCCTCCACCTCTTCAAAGGGCACGTAGTACCTGTCTAGCAACAAACTCTCATCCCTTTTCTGTCCAACTCTCTAATGCAAGAGTTAACCGTTACTCCCAGTCTTTCATTTATGCAACTGGTCAACTCTGGAACTGTCTTCCTCTGTCTGTATTTCCTACTTCCTATGATCTCCAGTCTTTCAAACGCAGTGTGTCCAGGCATCTCGAATTGAATGGATCTTGAATTTGGCTCTCTTTTGTATTGTTTTTGCTTTTTCTAGGAAGGAACAATTGCAGGCCTGTGGCCTTTGGTTCCTTCTTCCTTGCATAAAAAAAAAAAAAACAGACTTCAATAGACCGGAATTCGCTTTTATCGGACTCGAGGATGAGATGGAGGGATGGAGTGGAGAGGTATATGAGAGAGGGGGGTGTGAGTTGGGAGCGTGGTAGTGAAATGCAGGGGACAGAGTGACATGGAGGCGATTTGTTTGTGGCCACCCCGTTCGGGATTGAGGCATCTGGCAATAGATAGATAGATAGAGGAGCTACCAGACTAAACTCCTATATATCGGAAAAAGTCTAATAAAGCCAGAACCAGTCCAGACTGCCTGACCACTTCAGCTATGTTTTCCACAATAAGACAAGTAATAGACATGTTTATCAGTGTACAGTACAGTATTATTATACAATTTGATTAATGTAGTGAAGGTATAACACAGTACAGTACTGCACTGGTGGTGAAAACAGTTTAAAAACCATTGGTGCACCCCGGACTAATGTCTGATATATCGGAAAAAGTCTGGATTAGCGGGGGGAAATCCGGATGTCGCTTTTGTTGGAATTTCGCATTTTTCGGAATGGCTTGGGTCCCAATTAGTCCGTTATAGCGAGGTCTTACTGTACAGAAGAAAATTTAATATTCATTGGCACAAAATTATTATGTATAGTGCCAGATCTAGTGCCAACAGCGCCAAATTGGCAAATATGGGCGCACGGGTACCAACGGCAAGCTGTCGACTCCATCGCGGGTGCCAATCAGTTCAACATATGTGCCGGAAGAGCAGAGAACTTTTGTAACGAGACTATTTATGAAAACTGCTGAAAGACTGGAAATACCAGAAGACCAGATGCTGAATGAGAAGACTTTTACTGTATTTAGGCATGTCTTGTTATTGCACAAGAGACTTTATAGCACCTCTTCCCTAGCACCTAATTTTATCTGATGAGCTTAATTTATCAGGTATAATTAAATTTCTCTGATTACTAATCAAGCTGATTCTCCAATCTGATTATATATGGCCATAAACTAAGCTATGAGGAGACAGGGATCTTCATTAGGTTGATCTCTTTCATCTTAGATTAAATGCACTATAAAGGAAGCAATAGTTATAATGCCTTTCCCACTTTTGTACTGTAACAACCAATCAGCTGCAATGATGGAGGGGAGCCTCACCGGGATAATTCAACCCTTCAGTACAACGACAACTTTTTTATATAAGGACCTCCATTGAGCAATGTATAATGCACCAGATTTGAAATCAAGAAAATGGAGAAAAGAATATTGAATTTTGGACACATGGTGCCTTTGGTGTTCTTCCATAGAGTGCCTCATTTAATTTTTATGATGATGCTCTGTGGAGAAACTCCAAAGAAGCCATCCATACATCCATCCATTATCCAATCCTATGTTGCCCCACAGAGAAGCGTAGGAGCCCGGGGCTAGGCAAGTTGGTCCTGACATTTAAGATGAAAGTGACCAGCCTCACTCATCCCTGCGTGGCATTATGTGAGCAATAAACCCCAACCATCCCTTGGATGTAAACCTTCACCGGCTCAATCCGACTGGAGTACCGTAATTACCCACTAAACCACCAGGCGCCAAAATTTGGTTATATGGTTACCACCCAGCATAGTAAATGGTTTTCTGATGTACAGGAAACCATTTGGCTTGTCACTCAGTGTAGCCATGGGTAAAAAAAAATCCATTGTCTAACCTCCTCTTTTTCAGCTTATCGGTTAAGTCACATCTGGTAGTAGCAGTAGTAGCTATTCCCTAGGCAGCCCGGCTGAACAGCCCCGAGTCCCTAAGGAAGGGCACGGCTGAGACCGGGGTTTGCCACATGGCTCTCAAGGAGTATATATTGCGTTGTTGGTGCAGCCGTGGCTCAGTGGGTTAGAGCGTTCCGCTCTGGCTGTAGGGTAGGAGGATCGAATCCACCCAAGGGTCATTGGTAGACATCAGGAAGGGCATCCAATCATAAAATGCTACATGCTCCAACCCAAAAGTCCTCTATCCAGGGGCAAAACCTTAGCCCTTCGGGGATACCAAGCGTAAAGCTTTTTTTTTTTTTTTTTTTTTGGTGCAGGCAATTGTGTGCAATGCAGTCTTCCATAATGTGCTTAATAGTATTGGGTGCTGTGTTGCATCCTGGACAGGTATTGGCAACAGAGTCATCCTGCCTCTTCTGATAACTGGAGAGGGCTGGATGAAGCCCACATCTCAGCCTGGGCAGGTGGACCCTGTCCTCATGAGGGAGGTAGGATTCAGAAGATGGATATCAGGAGGCTGTGCATGCAGCTGTGTGCTGTCTCTGAGTAACTGAATGGAGCGGCGAGTGATCTGAGCATGGATATGCTTCTGGAAACTGGTTTGAGGGGGGCGAGGGGGAGAGATGACAGTATTTGCGTATGATATTGTGTGCTAGGTGTTGTTTTGATGTACCTTGGTGTGTGTGTGGATGTGCTGCCATGTAGTGTAGTGGATGATGTGGGTTTGTGGAGGCTGCAGCAAGAATTCTGGTGCCTCTCATGTCTAGATGATCCTTGACTTTGAAGACTGGTTTCTTGGTACAGGCGGTCTGGAGGTGTAGTAGCTGTGCAGCCTGTGATTATTTTTAGGGTCTTGTTTTGTATGGTGTGTAGGGTGTTGTAGTGTGTTTTAGTGAGGTTACAAGCCCTAGCAGGGCTGGCATAATTCATCACTGAATGTATATATTGTTTGTATATTGTGGTGGTGGTTTCCTTGTTGTGTCCAAATGTTGTATGGGCAAGTGACCTTAGGGCACTGAGTCTTGGTGTTAATCTGTTTTTAATATCTGTGATATGTTGTTTAAATGACACTGATGTATAGTATGTTACACCAAGGATTCTGGGTGTGTGCATGTGTGTGTGGTAGGGGAGTGCTGTTTATGGTGAGGTGTGGAATGTGACTGTTCTGCTGTCCAGTTTGTGAGATGGGTCACTAGATTTGGCTGGGTCTACTGTGAGTCTGTTTGTGGTGAACAATTCGTGTAGTGTGTCGAGGTAAGGTTGAAGGATGTGTGTGGCTGTGTTTGCATTTTGGTGTGTACATGTAAGTGCTATATCATCTGCACAGCCAGCTATGTGTATCTGTGGTGTGTGGGGTGTGAGTATGTTGTGCATGTATAGGTTAAAGAGTGTAGAGAACAAAACAGATCCTTGAGGGATGCCGTTTGCAAAGTTTCTGATGTTCAATGACTGACTGACAAATATTACATGTGCACATCTGCCTGCTAATAGTTTGCAAGCCATCTTTTTGTGTTATTATACATGTTTGTGTTGAATATTGGGTTTCTGAGGCTGTGGTGGGGGATAGCATCAAAAGCTTTGCTAATGTGTAGTGTAACTAGGAGTGTTCAGTGTGGTGGCCTAACTGAACTGATGCCATCAAAAACTCTTTGTGTAAGGTCTGTAAGAAAAGTGTTTGTGGCACATTTGGTTTTACTTCATGGATAGCCTCATATTTTGTTCTTGTTAATGACTTGTATTTTATTCAGCTTAATGAGAAAACATGTGCGAGTGAAAAGATTACCAGACACTGTACATCCTTTCATGTGGGCCTCTTCTTAACAGCATAAAATAATTCAGTGGGAATGAGAATATAACAGACGGGACCTACATGTCGTGGCACTGTCCACCCTGGGCAGAGCAGCTGCAGCATCCACCTGAGAACCAAATCTTCCCATATTTCCCTGCACCTTGCCATAGGAAGGCCCCTGGTCTGACCCTGGTTAGGTGCCGTCAACCACAAGGGGGTGTTCCCTGCACAGTGTATGTACTGCATAGGTACTGTGCCTGTAGGATGGCCCCACAGAAGCAGCTGCTTACTTGTGGTCCACAGGTCTGTTTGGCCAGACATACCAGAATTAAGCAACAACAACAGCTCTTCATTTAAAACCACTTCATCATTATGATGCTTATGAATAACTTCTTATTCTTCACTTAAAGCTGATCACAGTCTGTGACGTTGCTTTGAAGTCATTTCAAAAAATTATTATTAAACCCCTCGGTCATAAACCGGAGACAAGTCCTACTTAAAGCTGTTTTACTGAAGCAGCACTTTGTATGCACATGCCAGAATGTAAGTGAGAAATAACTTAATAGAAACTGCATTGTTACTGTTATGGTCCCGATTCATATGGATCTGAACTTATTGGATGGCAAATTAAGCTACCTTTCTGCAGTCTACCCTCCTCCTTTCAGGGAAGAGGGAGAGAGGTGAGGGGTGGAGAAAAACATCACGACTGTGTGACAACTTCAAATCTGTTAGACTTGCAATGAGGGAGGCTTTATTCAAGTGACAACCTTTTTAACTTACTGCTACCAGATGACTTCATTCAAATTAGGAAAGGCATCTAATACTGAAGGGTTTATCAATTATATCTAACATCTTCAGGTTGAAGTATCAGCCCTGAGCTGATTATAACTGTCAGGATATCGCACAAATAAAATATATTCCCAAGCTTAAAAAGCCCCATGACATACTTGTAACCTGACATCACTGTACTGAAGGGGTTATATACAGAACTACTTATTCCTGCATCTACACTTCATTCCTTATTAGTATTACACTTGGCCACATCTCACACCCTTCCATACCAGCCTATACTCCCTAACTCTAACTCTATCCCCTGTAACTACCGTCTATTCAACACCAGAATCACAGTTCCTGGTGATGGCGTTTGAGTGAGGTATGGGCAGATGTGGAGGGGTGCAATTTGTAACTCTATAAAACTAACTTGGAATGGACTATACAACTTTCACCAGCCAGCATCACTAAAGTCTTGGCAGTCCCTTACAGGCAGCCAATGATGCACTGTTAAAGGCAGTACTCTTATTTTTCTCTAAGGCCATTTTCTGTCCGACATCATTAGTGACACTTTTGGATGAACTACTGTAATTCTCGTTAGTCTCCCTGTCTTTTTCTTCACAGGCAGTCTTGTTGATATTGCTGTCTCTGTCTACACTCCTTTTCCCTCTGCCATTCTCTCTGTCAATAGTCTCTGGTGAATTGGCTTCATTCTCTTTAGCTTCTCTGTCTTTTTCTTTAAAACTGATTTCAACTGAACTGTTGCCCTTTCCTGTAATCTCTATTGTTTCTCTCTCTATTTCTTTACCCTTCCCTGTACTCTTTCTATCCATTTCTCTGTCCCTAACCTTACCTACACTTTCACTCCCAGGCACTGGTGAGGTTATACTGTAGACGGCAATGTTCCGCTTAAATGACGGGTGGAAAACAATGGTGGCACCAAGCTTCACTCCACTTCTGCAACACTCCATGAAGCGCTCAGCAAAGAACTGGTTTGTTTCATTCACATGTGGGTGGTGGGCATATTCTTCCAGCTGTGAAAAGAATTTCTATTAAGTTCTTCTAATAAGTCAAAAGTCACCCTTTCTTTATAGTCTTTTCAAGGTTTGGATGTGCTGGAAAGTGTTGGGAGAAGCACCCTGAGATAACTTGGCCATGAGAAGAGAAAGGAACAAGAAACTGACTAGGAGAGCCCATGTTAGTGAGGTAGATGGGGAAAGGGGATGAGGAGGAGTGATGAGGTGGGGAAGAAAATGGATGAGGGTGGTGTGACCTGGAGGAAGGTCAGACAAATGCCAGAGTCTGGGTGACACAGAGGCAATCTGTTCATGGCAACCCACTCTGGGATTACTGCTTCTGGCTATATATGGATAGATATGTGGTAGAACTAAGATCTGTAATAATGTGAGGGTCTTGGCATGGACTCTGACCTTCTATGTAAAAGTGCTTTGCTAGTGCATGGAAAAAGTTATATACGGTACTGTATTCTGGAAAAATACATAATTTTAACAATACAGAGAACTGAGTATGCAAGAAATCATCAGTTGAAGTAAGAATAAAATATATATGACATTAGGTGTATTCTTCAATACGAAAAGGAAGCATTCATCCATTAACCCATTTAACCTGATAAACTCGTTTACCGGTATATTATATTCTTCCTGATAAGTAATCTACATGTAGTGGTGCTGTGTACCCTGGGTGGAGCAAAGCAGCTGCAGTGTCCACCTGGATGCCAAACAACCTCGTATTTCCTTGCACCTTGCCAAGGGAAAGGACCTTGCTCCAATCCAAATCAAGTGCCACATACCACAAAGGGACACTGGTTCCCTACACAGTATGTAATGTTCTGTATCTGCAGGAGGGCTCCACAGAAGCAGTTGCTCACCTGTGGTTGACAGGTCTGCTCAGCCATGCAGACTGGGGTTAAGCTACAAAAACAGCTTGCTGCTATTACTGTAGATGATTCACAACTTGGGATGCACCTGACTAGTGAAAGGGGGCTCAGAAGCTACATTTGACCCCTTCAATTCAAAGCATCTCTTAGTGAGCTAAACAAAATTGTCTGGGGATGGCAAATATAAAGTGCAAAAATGCATCCTTTGACTGAAGAAGTTAACATAATCCCTTCACCAAGATCAGTCTACCAAAATCAATTTCCAGTGGCAAACACAAAGTCAATAAGAAATTGTCATATCATTTGTATAATGTATGAACAGGCTCCAACATCCTTACATGAGTCAACCTTATGGCGGTTCTCCACACAGCTCGATTTCTGGCAGTCTCCCTACTTACCCCTTCAGTCCAATGATGTAACCTTTTTAGTTTATTCTTGCTATCTCCATATGCCTGTTTTCAGCTTAGGAGAGCTGTTTTAAACTGGAGCAACTACATATTGCTTTGTGACAGACCTTTGCTTGGATGAGACCTTAGACAGGATGGGACTCCTGACAAACACCCTCTACAGGCATGCATTCCCTTTGTTACCCTCTTCACTTCTTTGGGGCTCCCCTAAGCTGAATAAGACTGTCTCCTAGCAACAAGAATAAAACAAATTACATTACCAGACTAAAAGGGTAAATAAATATGAAAAATGAGATGAAAATTAAGACAAATACAGGTATAACTTACTCACAGTGATGAAGGGGCCTGTTCTTCACTATGAGGGGTTTGTCTTAAGCATAACTGATGCTGTTACTTAAGCTGTATATCTGGGTAAGCAAACCTGCTGACCACAGTTAGGGAACTGCTTTAGTGGGTCCATTCTACAAGTAAAGTACAGTACATACACCGTGTAGAGATCCTGCGTCCCCTTGTGGTAGACAGCACCTCCCCAGGTTCAGACCAAGGCCCTGCCCAGGGCAAGGTACAGTACAAGGAAACATGGAGAGGTTTGGCTCCAGGGTGGATGCTATAGCTGCTCCACCCAGGATGCACAGCATTACAAAGCGTAAGCTTCTCATCAGTGTCCCTCAGCAGAGTAAAATAATTCACTGAGAGAACAAAACATGCATAACTGTACTGGAGCTGATGGAGACTCTGTTATAAGAGGTCTTCCCTGTGGTGAGTGAAATAGTCACAAGTAGCAAGAATACAGTTAAACAGTATTGTACTGATGGGGTTAAGTCTGTTTTTATCTCTTGTGTCAGTTATCAGATACATTTTTGTGAAGCTACAGAATGTGGTGAAAGTTTTCGGCATATCAGAAAGAGCCAGGATTCTGGGGGCTTGAAGGATGAGTGAATGGAAGCATGCCCCAGTGGACTGGGCAAACTTGGGCTGTCTGGATGCTGCTACTCCTCACCCTGCCCTAAGGTGGGAAAGGAGGTCCAGATGATGATGATAATGCCAGTTACCTCCTTGTCTACCTGTCTCCCCTTCATCCAGTGACAAGCAGAGAGTTCAGCTGAACACACAGGTACCTTCGGTGTGGATGGCTGGAGGTGCAGAATGAATTATATTTATTTCTCTCTCTCCCTCTATCTGTCTATCTATTGGTATCCCCACCATCCACTGACAAGCAGACTTCAGCTGAGCACATATTTATCTGCTGTGTGCGGTGTGCGTGTGTGTATTTACCAACCTATTTGTATTTACCTATTTGTAATATACAGGAATTGAGCTAAGCTCGTGTTGTCCTGTCTTCATATCTGCATTTATCTAGTCTAGTTTTAAACACATAAATGTTTTTCATCTGCACCACCTCTTCGTCTAAGTCATTCCAAATACTTATGCTTCTGTTCAGGAAACTGATCCTTTTGAGATCATTAAGAGATCTACTTTTCCTCAACTTGAAGCCATGCCCTCTTGTTCTTCCATCATCCAACACAAAAAGATCCTCTCTATCCACCCTTTCCAATTCTCTTACATTTCTAAATATCGTGATCGTCACCTCTTTCCCTTCTCTCGCGCAGTGTTGGTAACTTCAGTTTTTCCAATCTCTCCTCGTAGGTGAGTTCCCTTAAACATGGTATCATCTTCGTTGCCATCCGTTGAACCCTCTTTAGTTTATCAATATGCTTCTTCAAATGAGGTGACCATACCACAGCCACATACTCTAGTCTTGGTCTTATCATGGATATCAACTCCCTCAACATTTCCTCATCCATATAATTAAAAGCCACTCTCATGTTAGTCAGCAATCTATAAGTTCCTCCAATGATTTTGTTTATATGTTTTTCTGGTGACAAGTCATCCTGAATAATCACTCCCAAGTGTGTGTGTGTGTGTGTGTGTGTGTGTGTGTGTGTGTGTTGTGTGTGTATTTACCTAATTGTGATATACAGGAAATGAGCTACGCTCATGGGGTCCCGTCTCTGTTTCTCAATAAGTCAAATTTAGCTTTAAACTCGTTTAAGTTTTTAGACTGGACGATCTCTTTGTCCAGTCTATTCCACAGGTCTATGCATCTATACGGAAAACTATATTTCTTGATGTCCTTCAAGCAGCGCGGCTTCTTCAGTTTCAGTCCATGTCCTCTTGTTGCTCTCTTATCCCATAAAAACAGATCTTCTCTATCAAGTTTATCTACTCCCATCATGGTCCTGAACACTGCAATCATGTCACCCCTCTCTCTCCTTTCCTCTAAAGATGGCAAATCCAGCCTTTCTAGCCTCTCACTATATGACAGATCTGCCAAACTGGGGACCATCTTGGTTGCTGTTCTTTGTATTCTCTCAATCTTGTTTATATCTTTCTTTTTGTGTGGGGACCACACTACTGCCGAATATTCTAACCTGGGGTGGATCATGGCCACTATCAGTTTTTTCATCATCTCTTCATTCATGTAATGGAATGCCACTCTTATGTTGGTCAAGAGTTTATATGTCTCTCTGACTATCTTGTTGATGTGTTTTTCAGGTGACAAACTATCCTGGAACAGCACTCCTAAATCTTTCTCTTCTCTCGCTTTTGTGATTGGTTCATTACCCATCATATAGTTCAGTGATGGTCTCTTGGTGCTTTTACCCATTTCCAATATTTTACATTTTTTTGCGTTGAATTTCATTTCCCACATCCGGCTCCAGTCATGTATCCTATCCAGATCCTCCTGCAGCATTTTACAGTCCTCCTCAACCTCTACCTTCCTCAAGATCTTGGCATCATCAGCAAACAGACTTGCATAACTGTTTACTCCATCTACCATATCATTTATGTAAATCAGGAACATTACTGGTGCCAACACCGAGCCCTGTGGGACACCACTTGTTACTTCTCTCCATCCAGACATCCTGTCCTTTATTACTGTCCTCATTTGTCTGTCTCTCAAAAAGTCTTTCATCCATTCCAGGAGGTTACCCTTCAGTCCTCCTATATGCTCTAGTTTCCACATTAGTCTCTTATGGGGTACCTTGTCAAAGGCCTTCTCCAAATCTAAATATACACAATCCACCCAACCGTCTCTCTCCTGCAGCACATCAATCGCTCTTGAGTAAAAGCTCAACAAGTTGGAAACACATGACCTTCCACTTCTAAATCCAAACTGACTTTCAGTCAAAATATTCATCTCTTCCAGATATTTTATCCACCTATCTTTCAGAACCTTCTCGCACAATTTTGCAACCATGCTGGTTAGGGACACTGGTCTATAGTTCAGGGGTTCTTCCTTGTTTCCTCCCTTATAAATTGGTACCACATTTGCTCTCTTCCATTCCCGAGGCACTTTCCCTTCTTCCAGCGAACACACGATTAAACTGTGAATCTTATCTGCCAGTTGGTCTCTGCATTCCTTCAGTACCCAATTTGAAATTCCATCTGGTCCTGGGGCTTTCCTTACATCTTGAGTTTCCAGTAATTTGTACACTTCCTGCACTTCCACTTTTATATCTTTTATCACTACACTCCTAGTCACTCCCTCCCCCTCCACAAACTCCCCTTCATTAGTAAAAACTGATTAGAAACGTTTGTTCATTATTTCAGCTTGCATTGCCGCATCATTATAGACCTCTCCTTCTACTTTCAGTTTGGTGATTCCTTCCTTTTGCTTCAATTTGCCATTAACAAATCTATAAAACAGTTTGGGTTCATCCTTACATTTGTCGATTATACCTTTTTCAAAGTTCCTTTCTTCCTCTCTACGAATTCTTGTATATTCATTTCTAGTTCTTTTATATTCTTCCTTTGTTCTGTTATTACCTCTCTTTCTCCATTTGTTCCATGCCATGTTCGTCTCTTTTTTTGCTATAATACACCTTCTATTAAACCACTCCTTTTTCCTGTATTCTTTCCCACTTACTCTTGGAACATATTTATCCACTCCTGAATTATAGAGGTCTAGAAAGATATCCCACTTCCCCTGAATCTCTCTTGTTTCTCTGAATTTTCTCCAATCTGCATTTTCAAAAAATTTACTCAATTTCGTAAAGTTTGCTTTCCCAAAGTTGTATCTTCCCTGCCTATGGAGCTCATCTCTTGGCACCACATTCCCTATTATCATCTGGAACTCAATGGCCACATGATCACTTTTTCCCATAGGACACATATATTTCAAGGATTCAATTACGTCAGGTTCTTTGGTTAGTAGTAAATCTAATCTTGCTGGGGTGTCATCACCTCGGAATCTTGTCTCTTCTTTGACCCACTGCGTCATTACATTATTCATCACAATGTTTAACAATATAGTGCCCCACGAATCTTTGCCGCCTCCTGAGTCCCATTCCTCCCAGTTCACCTCTTTACAATTAAAATCACCCATTAGAATTATATTGCTGCTTTTCTCAATCACTTTCTGTAGGTAACTAACCATGTCTGACAACATCTGGTATTCATCATCAGTTCATGCTCTTGTCTTAGGTGGAACATATACTACTGCTATATCTCTCTTACAGTTCTCTCCAGTTTCTAATTTCATGTTTATCACTTCAGCCCTACCCTCTCCCATTTCCACAGAATCTATATTTAAGTTATTCTTCACTGCTATCATCACTCCTCCTCCCATTTTATCTTTTCTGTCTCTTCTCCACAATTTGTATTTGCCATCTCCCATATGGATATCAATATTCTCCCTTAACTTGGTCTCTACAAAGCACATAACATCAGGTTCTTGTACCCTCAAGAAATCGTTGATTTCTAACATTGCCGATATTAATCCATCAACATTAGTGTACGCCACTTTTAAACTTTTTTCGTTATTACTTATACCGTCTTTTCTCCTCCTCTCCGTGAGTACCACTTCCTCAATTTCTGGTCCATAACTCTCCAATAAAACACTGTCTTCTCCTTCTCCGTTCTTTGTTCGTTTTTTGCCTTAGCTTCCTTTACTAACTCCTTTATTTTAGCTCTTTCTTCCTCATTTGCATCTCTCCTTAACCAGACATTTTTGAACCCCTGTTTGTCTGCTAATTTCCATGTCCTATTCATGATTTCATTTACTATTGCCTGTGTGTGTGTGTGTGTGTGTGTGTGTGTGTGTGTGTGTGTGTGTGTAACTCACCGGGTCGGTCAGGATCACTTGATGGTAGTGATCGTCAGCTTTTACCCTCCCGGAAGGGAGCTGAGAGCTCATATAGTCCGATCTATGGGCAAGGCTGTGACCTTCACACACGCACACACCCATCCCCTTGCTCAAGGGGGACAGTAACCACCCACTTCGTCAGTGAAACTTTTCGCAACCTGAGCGAGGCTCGAACTCCCGTCTACCAGATGGCAAGCGAGAACGCTACCACTGCGCCAGCGAGCGGTAGTGTGTGTGTGTGTGTGTGTGTGTGTGTG
>JAGKTI010011740.1:0-25813 GCA_018397915.1 Birgus latro | reverse complement strand
GGTTCCTATAGTTATGTTCACGAGGCGGTTCCTATAGTTATGTTCACAAGGCGGCTTCTCTAGTTATGTTCACGAGGCGGTTCCTTTAGTTATGTTCCTATAATCATGTTCACGAATCGGTTCCTATGGTTAGTTTCACGGGGCGCTTCCTATAGTTAGTTTCGCGAAGTGGTTCCCATAGTTATGTTCACGACGCGGTCCCAGTAACGTATAATTCACG
This sequence comes from Birgus latro, assembly GCA_018397915.1. Classification (NCBI taxonomy): domain Eukaryota; kingdom Metazoa; phylum Arthropoda; class Malacostraca; order Decapoda; family Coenobitidae; genus Birgus; species Birgus latro. Next base: position 25,593 of record JAGKTI010011740.1, on the reverse strand, counting down.
AGGCGGTTCCTTCAGATGATCACGAGGATGTTCATATAGTTACAGTATGTTCACGAAACTGGTCCTATATTGTTTGTTCTCGAGGCGGTTCCTGCTTATGTTCTTGTGGACACCTTACAGACTTAGTTCTACTTCCTGACAGTATTTTGTATATTTATGGTTATTTTTGCGATGGTAACGTTAAATTTCTTGCCCAGTTGTTTTTAAAAATGTTCCTTCCGCTGTATCAATTCTGTTTGTCGAGTGTACTGGCAAGCACTTACTCCAGCATACGTAAATCTACCAAAATTTGTTGTTCTTGGCATCCCGGTCCCTCTTCCTCATCTTACATTTTGACTTAACCAAACTTGAACTTAAGACTAACCTTACCTTGCAATTTAACCTAACAACCAAGATTGGAGTAAGTTTTAGTATGTTCGTCATGACGCCCGTGAAATAAAACATCAACCAGATCAACAGAGAAACAACGTCAACAGTAAACATCATGTACGCTTATAAAATTAGCAAAAAAAAGAAAATAGTGTAGATAGAAAAGTATATGAATTTGGGTAGATTTGAGTACGTTTGAGTAAGTCTTTCCTTACGTCCGAGGGAAAACAAACGTCGATGAGGCGCAAGGAAAAAGGCAACATAAGTTTACCACGATGAAATTAGTTCGAAAAAGACAGAAAACAAACTGGAGGAATAGAAATTGAATTGGTAAGTCCTTTCTTCTGTAAAACGTACATTTGCCTAAAAATTTTCAATATTCGGTAATGGTAGCTCGCCATGCTTGCCATCCTATTAACCGACCGGGAATTGTTGAGTTTGCTTAATTTCGGGCTACAAAATGGACGTCACCGCGATTGCGTTTTAGTCTACAGGAGGACGTCGTAGGTGGCGGACGTAGGTTGGTCACAAGTCGCTCAATCTTTGTGAACCGTCGCTGTAAGTTATAATTTTTTTCTCCAAAATGAATCGACAAGAGTTTTTAATTATTTTGTGCTTTATTGCAATTGGTATGGGAAATTACTTACATTGGAACTTCTTCGTGATGGCTCAGTCTTACTGGAATTTTAAATTCCGTAATGTTACCAGACAGGGGGTTGAGATTTCACTTGCGGTTGACACTTATCTCTAGAAATTATTTTTGCCGCTAACAACATGTCTAACTTAGGTTGCTATGATTGCTTTGTTATATATAAATACCTTTCTAAGTAGGCACGTTGATCGCCATGTGCGACTTGTTGCCTCTTTAATTTTAATGGTAATTATTTTTTTGGTAACAACGGCTTTAACCCAGATAAACACTGATGATTTCCAAGTAGCGTTTTTTGTCATTACAATGGTCTCGATAGTCATAGTCAGTGGTGCTACTGGTGTGTACCAAGGAGTGGTGTATAGTTTGGCAGGAATGCTACCAGCAAAATATATGACGGCAGTTTCCACGGGCCAAGCCATGGTTGGGATATTTTCTTCATTATCCCGAATAATATCTATCTCTATCAATGCTCCCGACGCCACCACTGCAATGGTTTTTTTCTTGATTGCAGTAGCTCTTCTAATTTTAATAGCCATTTCATTTGTATACCTGAAAAATACAGAGTTTTACAAATTACATACATTTCCCCGAGAGTTGGACGTGGAAAGGGGTGACTCTTCCTCGAAGCCCAAGGATTCTCTGTCCAAAATAGAAATCGTACGATCAGTGTGGCTGTACATGGCCTTCATTTGGCTGCTCACTGCAATAGGTATGTGGGCGTATGCTTCGGTGGGGTACAGGATACAAACCACCTCTGACAATGAGGTATGGGCTGTCTTTTTCCAGCCCGTGATCACCTTTCTCGTATATGCCGTGGGAGACACATTGGGAAGCTTAGTCTCTGGGTGCGTGCTGCGACCTAGGTTTGGGTCGTATAAGCTATTTGTTATGATTGGGGTTCGGAGTATAATTCTTATTCCTTTGTTTCTCTTGTGCAACCATTCCCCAGGTATTAAACAACCAATTGCTGTGCCTCATGATTTATGGTATACAGTTTTCACTGTTCTGTATGCAGTATCAAATGGTTATTTTTATAACCTTCTAATGGTGTATGCCATAAAGTTGGTATTTTCTGATGAAGAGATAGAAGTAGTTACGTGTTTCATGGCACTCTCGGCCATTGCAGGGAAAATATGTGGCGGATTACTGGCTTATATACCAATTATATGATAGGTTTGTATAACCTTTCAGCCAACACAACACCACAAGGACCAGGGCCCATATTCTTGTCAGCTTAGGGGGCTGTCCAACACTTACTTGTATTTACTGAATTTACCTATGTTTACACTAGAGCCAGCACAGCGCTACACATCTACAAAGACCAGGACCAGGGCTGTCTAACTCATATTAACTTATGGTACTTGTTTTACTTTTATTTACTATTTAGGCCTCACAGCCTCATGCAGCCTCCATGAAGGCCAGGGCCCATATTTTATCAGCTTATGTGGCTCACTAAGTCGTATTTAGCTAGCTACGTATCTCATTTACTTACTTACTGTAGTATGTTTGCTTTATAGCCATCACACCCCCATGCAACTTCCGCAGACACCAGAGCCCATATTCTGGTCAGCTTAAGAGACTGTCTACCACTTAATTACCTACTGTATATAGCTACATAATCACTAAAAAAAAAAAAAAACGCTGAGGGGGCTTTTGTTGTTTCAGCCTGGGGCTCTTGATACCTTTGTATGTACCATACTGTCACTTATTTAGTTATTGCCTTCAGTAACCCTTTAAGTAGAAGAGATCTCCTTTAGCTGAAGTATAATCAGTGACTAGTGATGGCCTGACGATAATAAGTGAAATTTTCAAGTTGAATGGGTTAAGAGGCTGAGTGGAGCGTCCGTTAAAGGTTCACACCTTATCAGATAATTAGAGAGGTGCCGTACAGTATAGTACTTGGGTGGGGTTTTGTCGCTGATTGGGTAGGTTTGGGGTCGAGGGTTTTTGGCAAAAATTGAACAGCTAGCATCAACAGACAGGATTTTGGCATTATTAATCCACAAATTTAAGGTTTTACTTTAAGAAAACTGAGTTGTTCCCCTCATCCAGTGGGCATATAGAAAGTACTGATATCACTTGACTGAAACTGTGTTAAGAAAGATTCATAATGACTTGGTAAAGAACATCTACGGTAAACTGTCCTCTCTCTTGGTTTTGATAGACTTTTTGTGGCTTTTGGTACGTGGTAAACAGAGCTGTTCTGCATGGCTGTCAGGTGTTGAGAGTAGATGGTAATGTGCCAGTCAGAAATTATAGGGATGCCAAATGGTTACAAGGACAGGTGAAAAAGGTGCTTGGAGACGGGCATTACTCGGTTTAAGTTCAAGATGGATATGTATGGAAGAGACACAGAGACCAGTTGCTGAATGTCCTGAAAGGGTGCTTAATGAAATTGCCCCTGATGACACGCAGAGAACGAATCTAGTGGTTCACATAAGACTAACATTCCTCATGTGCCTCCAGAGGTGTCTGCGGTTGAGAGTGATATACCTTGATATCCCTAAGTTGGTGTGAAGGAACAAGGAAGTTGTGTAGTAACTGAGGTTTTGGAAGAGCCTCCTAGTTCCCATTTACGGCTAGACCTTATCCAAATGAACAGCCAATGAACAGCCAGTTGAGGTCAGGAGATATCCATAAAGGCAAACAAAACTCCCTAAATATTTGGATGAGTACACTTTCTGAATACTGTATTTCCGTTTCCAGCTTACTGAATAATACAAGGGAGTCGTATTTCTTTGAACAGTCTGTATTTATTTATTAAATTTTGCCAGTACTGAACTGTCAGGAGAATTGGAATTAGATTGTTCTTTAATCACTGTACAATTGTGCATTCGTGCTATTGTTTATTGGTCTGTTACATTAATGCTTTGATTCATGTGTACACCTGTATTTATATATAATTTTTTTTTTTAGTTAAGCGTGTTTACAGTAGACGCGAGTTAAAAAAAAAAAAAAAAAGGAATATGTAGTACAAGTAATTATGAAATAATCCATATACAGTATTTACAGCATTATTGATTTATATTCTGTTACTGTGGCAATATTTATTATATAATGTATTCAGTATCGTTTTGTATACATGAGCCCTGAAGGGCTTTTGCTGTTTAGATTCGTGCTCCCTGCAGAAGAGTTCAAAAAATAGAAACCTAGCAGTAGTGCCTCACTCTCCTCAGCTGATTTAGTCCTACGGATTGAAGATAACACACAATATCAAGAATACGACGAAGTTTTGTCTTCTGTGTGTGGGGGGGGAGGTGCCATGCCCTTACCTCAGGTGTATATCTGCTTCAGGCCGAAATACAGTGATTCTACAAGCCGTCTCCTTGATCTCTTACCTAGACTTGTATGCCTGAGACTTAGTTGGAGCACCGACCTGGTTGGTTGAGACAAAAAGTTTGTCAGTCTCAGGCCACACGGCACCGAGGTTTCTCTTATCCTGAGGTGTAAGGGGCTTCGACGGGAGATGACTATCCTGAGGTGTAAGAGGCTTCGACAGCAGATAACTGTGTTTAGGATAAGTGTTGTTTTTCTGTTTTGTGTTGGGTGTGTGTTTATTGTGGGTTAAGGTTAACATTGTCAATGTTGTGCAGATTACTGTCTTTATGTATAATAATTTACTTGGGGTTCTTTTTTGTTTGAGTATATGTGGGGACACGGGCAAACAGCCCGTCAGAGGGCGCGCAGCAGATAACGTAGGAAAACCCCTATACGGCAGACGAACTGACGAGGAAGGGCGGGAAAGGCAGGGAAGAAGACGAGGGCTGGCGGACGATGGTGTGGCCGGCTGCATAGGTAGATTGCGGAGGGCAGGGCGGGACGGCCAGCAGGATAGACGATGTGGCGCCGATCAAGGAAGCGCCGACAGCTGAGGATCAAAGAAACCGCCCCAACGCTGCCCTCAACCCCCTTGCCCTAGATGGTGTAGGGCTAAGGACTCGCCCAGCTCCCCAGCAGCAGACGGAAAGCCAAGAGGGAAGGCCCAGTCACGGTCGACGGCGAGGGAAGGCCCTGATCCGGGTAGTAGTGGAGAGAGGATAGTCGGCCTCGATCTCCTGGTCGGCTGGATCTAAACCTGCGTCCTCAGGGTGGAGGCGACAGGCCAAACCCCCTCGGCTGGTGGAGAGCTGCCGGAGAACTGGTCTCGCCGCAGGCTGGGTGGAGGTCCTCACACGACGAGAGGTGGGCTGCTTCAGACCTGAAGAATAGGATGGCCTCTTCTGATGAGGGCACTGGCCGTCCTACATCTCCAAAGGTGGCCTCCAAGCCGCCTTCCAAACAAACTGGTGTGTCCATTCCAAGAAAGAGTATTGTAAAACTTAATTCCTCATCCTCACATTTGCCTTCAGGTGTTAGACAGAGGGTGCAGGTTTCTGGTGCTGGGCGGGCTCCTCCAAAAGGCTCTCATAACCATCAATCCAAACCCGCTGGGGGGGCAAGATTGTCTCGCCCCTCACCCTGATTCTTCCTTTCTTCCTTCACTATGGGAACTAGGGCATTCTCAGCCAGTATACTACAGTGGAACTGTTGAGGGCTGCGCAGTAATTGGGAGGAGCTGCGGACCCTCCTGACCTGTTCCCCTATGTGTGTATGTCTCCAGGAAACTTGTAGGGTTTGCCACCCCCCATGCACCACCGGGGTACACCGCTTGTTACTCAGTGCCAACCCAGGGTCGTGTTGGGGGTGGTGCTGTTTTGGTGAGAGCTGACATCCCTCATTGGCCAGTCCACCTCCAGTCTGACCTCTAGTGTGTTGCTGTGCGGTTGTATGCCCACCGCTGGTATGCAGTTTGTTCCATTTATTTACCACCCAACACAACAGTTGGTAGGGTAGAACTTGAGAACCTTCTTGGCCAGTTACCTACCCCCTTTCTTCTCTTGGGGGACTTTAATGGTCGCCACCCTTTGTGGGGTGACTGTCTTATTAACCAACGTGGGAGTTTGTTGGCATCCTTATTGGAGGATGGGATCTTGCCCTGTTCAATACTGAGGTATATACACATTTTCACCCCCAAACGGGTTCATTTACTGCAACTGACCTCTCTATCTGTTTTCCTGGCTGTCTCCTGGACTTTACCTGGGAGGTTATGGAGAATCTCCATGAAAGCGATCACTTTCCTATTCTCCTTACTGCAGCAGTATCTAGTCCCTGTTCCCATCTACAGAGGTGGAGATTGGATAAGGCTGACTGGTCCCTTTTCTCTTCCTTGATTTCTGTTAATGCCTCAGTTGACGACTTTCCGCATATTGATGAGGCTGTTTCATTCTTTACCTCTGTTCTGCATTCTGCTGCCCTTCATGCTATTCCTAAGACCTCAGGCACGTATCACTACCGACCTGTCCCATGGTGAAATGAGGAGTGCAGTGTTGCTGTACGTACTAAAAAGGTAGCTTTCTCCCGTTATCATAGATGCAGGACAGAGCATAATCTTGTTGAGTTCAGAAGGGCGCGGGCCAAGGCTCGTCGGGTACTGAAACAAGCTAGGTGAGACTCTTGGATGGCATATGTGTCATCTGTAAACTCAAAGACGCCAGTGTCTCAGGTGTGAAAGAGGGTGTGAAAGATTTCGGGAAAATTCACACAAGGCAGGTCTCTCTTGCTGATGTCTAAAGGTGAACTTGTTGGTGACCCTGCAGCTGTGGCCGATATTTTTGCATCTGCCTTTGCGGCAGTCAGTCAGCGAGTTACTAGCTCACCAATTTTTGCCAGACAACAGGAGATAGAGGAAGCAAGGGTGCTGGACTTTCGTTCAGGGAATGTGGGGTCCTACAACCTCCCTTTCTGTCATCATGACCTCCAATCTGCCCTTTCCCTTTGACATGACACCTCCCCAGGGCCAGACGATATTCCCTATGTGATGATTCGGCACCTGAATGATGATGCACTGTCTTTTCTCCTCAGCCTCTTTAGTAGGATCTGGAAGGAATCTTCTCTTCCCTCCTCTTGGCATGAGGATACTGTCCTGCCATTCCAGAAGTTGGGGAAGGCAGGTCACAGTCCCCTGGAGTATCGGCCAATTGTCTTAACATCCTGCTTGTGCAAATTATTTGAAAAAATGGTCAACACACGCCTAATTTATTTCCTGGAAAGGAATGACTGTCTTTCTCCGTGTCAGTCTGGTTTTCGAAAATATCATTCAACGACAGATGCACTGGTACGTCTTGAGGCTGCAGCTTGTGATCCTTTTGCTAGACAGCAGCATCTGGTGTGTGTTTTCTCTGACCTAGAGAAGGCATATGATACTACATGGCGGTTTGGTATTTTCCAACAGCTCCATTCCTTAGGTTTACGTTCCAGGCTGCCCCTATTTATAGTCAATTTTCTGCATGACCACTCATTCAGGGTTAGGGTTGGTGTCACCCTGTCTCCCTCATACCCTCAGGAGGAAGGGGTGCCTCAAGGAAGTGTCCTCAGTGTGACCCTTTTCGCAATAGCTTTGGACGGTATTGTGTCCTCCATTCCAGAAGGGGTGTCAGCCTCACTGTATGTTGATGATTTGGCTCTATGGTATGCTGCTCCCCGAATGCCCGTGGCTGAACGTGGGGCACTATGCACGGCTTCCGTTTCTCCCCAATGAAGACGGTGGCCTTGCATTTTTGCCGGTTGAGAGGATTACACCCGGATCCAGACCTCCAGTTATATGGCCACAGCGTGCGATGTGTGGACGAGACAAAAGTTTCTTGGTCGTGCGTTCGACAGGAGACTGACGTGGGTACCACATATCCGTTCCTTACGACAATCGTGCCTCCATGCCCTGTCTGTACTGTGGACTTTATCTCACTTGTCTTGGGGCGCTGACAGAACCACCCTACTCTACCTTTACCGTGCCTTCATAAGAAGCAAATTGGACTATGGGTGTGTGGTGTACTCTTCTGCTACTGAGGCAAGGTTGAAACCGCTAAATTTCATCCATCATGCTGGGATTCGTCTGTGAACCGGGGCTTTCCGGTCTTCCCCTATAGAAAGTCTGTTGGTTGATGCGAATGAACCGCCTCTGGATCTCCGCTGACAGTCCTTGATGGTGCAGTTTTGGCACCGCCTTCACCGTCTTCCAACCTCACTGAGTTGTAAGACTGTCTCTGAGGTCACTCTTCTCCCGTTTTATTACACTCACCCTCGCTATCCACACCCGTTTGGGTACAGAGCGAGGGTTGCCATGGGGGAGTTGGGAGTCCAGTCCTCTCCTGTTTGCCCTATGCGTATCCCCCGAGCGGCTCTCTGGCTTCTCCCAGAGATACAACCGTGCGATTACTTCCTCGAGAGGAAAGTCTCTCTTTCCTCACAGGCAGCTCTGTCTTATTTTTTAGAACATGCCTCTATTCATAGTGACTCAATCCCGTATATAAGGATGGCTCTATATCCCGAGTGGGGACAGGCTTTGGTGTAATTTTTCCTTCTGCATCCGTTTTTACTGCTGAACGTACTGCCATATTAGTTGCAGTTTAAATGATTTTTAGTTTTCCTCCAGCTTCTTTTACCATTTTCAGTGACAACCAGTGCCCTACAAGCTTTGTCTCGTGGCTTCCCATCACATCCCCTAGTCCTACCTGTCTTGGAGTGGGTCTTATTATGTAGGCGGGGATACTCTGTACAACTGTGTTGGGTCCCTGCACATGTAGGGGTCGTGGGAAATGAGCGTGCAGACTCTCTGGCTAGAGCTGCTACCTCTCGCCCTTCATCTCCTCATTACCGCGTCCCATCTAAGGATTATGTGCAGCCACTGTGGAGGCTGTCCGTTCCTGCTGGCAGAGGAGGTGGGATGCAGCAGGGACGAACAAACTCCGCAGCATTCGTCAGAACGTGGGTGATGGGGTATATGTTGGACTGTCCCGACAGTGGGAAACAGCTTTGGACCATCTCGGATTGGCCACACTAAACTGACTCATGGTTTTTTAATGGAGAAGGTGCCCCCTCCCTATTGTGATGACTGTCTGGTTCCTTTGACTATGTGGCATCTCCTTGTCGAATGCCCCAGTCTTGGGGACCTTCGTCGGCGCACCTTTCCAGGTGCCGAGCTGACAGCGGATCGTACTTTCTCTCCTCGGTGCTTGGGAGGAGGGTTGTGCTATGGGGGGAGGCACCTTCTCCTTTATGTTGCATTCCGGCCTTCTCCGTAAGCTGTAGAGCTTTACCATATTTTAGCTTGTGTTTAATAGTGTTCTAGTTTTAACCTCTCTTTTCACCATATTTTTAGTTTTCTTTGTTCCTTTTATACTGTTGGTTTGTTTTATACATCGCTTTTCTCCTTGCTATTTATCGGGTCTCTTTTAAACTGTTTATTTTAAGCATCGATTTTCTCTTTGCTTTTTATAGTTTTTTATCAGTGGCGGCAAAAAGGGGGGGCCCCAGTCAGAATCTTTTCCCCCCCAAGAAACCCCCCCCCCCAGTCAGATCCAGTACAACAAAACAAAAAAAAAATAAAAATAAAGGCAATACAGGAAGGAAAATGACCGGGAAAGACCACTACTATAATTTGTCCCTACAACCACAAAATAAATAGATTTGGAAATATTAATTGTTAGGCATTATGATAGAGAAGAGGTTATCCCTGTTTTGCCCATTATGGTCAGCCATTCTACGTGGTGGCATCATCAAGTTACTTAGTGTATGGTCCTGGGCCGATATGCGTAAAACGTTCTAAATCTTTGAATCAGTAATTGAATGATGCATATATAAAAAAATAAAAAAAAATAAAAATTAAAACTATCCCGAAACTTTTTTTTTTTTTTTTAATCATTCAGAATGCTAAATGCTCTGAGCTTCCGGGGGCTTCGCCCTCTGGGCCCCCGCCGGGGCTTTGCCCCTAGACCCCACCCGATTTTGGTTGTGCTTAGCGCTCCACGCGAATACATATTTCCCTCCCAACATTTTCCCTTGCTCTCCATTTGCCCCCCCACTTTGAAAGTCCTGGTGCCTCCACTGTTTTTTATATAGTTTGACTTTCTTTTATTGTTTGTGTTCGGCGGCATATGACCTCTGCTGTTGTGCCGCCTTGTCACATTTTCATTCATTCATTCATTCCATCCATCCTAGTAGATCATTAGTAACACCAAAGAGTATAGAGAAACATAAGAGGGGACAGTCGCACCTTCCCCATGTAAATCAGGATGACAGTGGCGCTCCAAGCGGCGTGCGCAGAAACAGAGCTGGACAATGTAAACATTATGGCGGGGAGTCAGTTCTGTGCTGCTATTAACTACAGAAATTCTAGGCAAAAAAGACCGGGATTATCTTGTTTTCGATTCCCAAAGGACAAGGAAAGGTGAGTGGTATATTGTTAATCACATTTTATCTAAACTAAGTTCACGCTGATGAAATTATCGGATATGTTCTGCTTGGTTATTCTCTCATTGTTGCTTTGGTATTTAATTCACCGTGTTTTATCTAGACATTACAAGTAGTTACTGAGCGTTGTTCTAGGGTATCAGGGTTTTTTTTATGTTGCTCATGCCATTTTATTTCTCAGTGTTTTATCTATAGACTACTATGGTTTCTGAGTGTTGTTAATGTATAGGTCAAGGAGATGGGTCCAAAAAACAACATTTAATTGTGGAGGTAATGGCTTTCAAGTTTAAAAGGTGAGACACTAGGTCAAATTTTCACAGGGTTAGTTGTTGAAACTTATGTTAGTTGCGCCATTACAGTAGACTTTAATTAGTATTTACCAGCACTAGAATAATTGCTATCGGCCTGGGCTGGGTTTGTCGTGCTTTCACCATTTGTTATGCTGTGCTAGAACTCTATAACCAATTTGCTTGAGTTCAGTACGTGACTGTACAGTGATGCAGTGACCATCATCCTCCATTTAGAATCTACTGCTGAACAAAGGCCTTCCCAACCTTCTCCATGGATTCCTTGATTGAGCTAAAATCTACCAGGTTTTGCCTGCAAACCGATATATTTCAACACCATCTCTTGTCTGGTCTTTTTCTGCTACACTTGTGATCTCATGGAGTCCAGTTTACCCTCTTGCTCCATCGGTTATCCTTCATGAACGTAATGGCTGGGATTATGCATTAATTGTATGTTTTTCATTTCTTACATACTTGTAACTTACCTTTCATGATGTCTCATTGTTTACCAAAGGCTTTCCATCCAATTGTAATACGTCTTTTTATTTCACCTTCATGGTCTTTCGTTAGGTTTAGTGGTTGCCCCAAGAAATTGTACTCCTCAACTTCTTCAAGAGTTTCTACCCTTATTTTGATGACGCTCTTTGGTGTACTGCAGTCTTACCTCGAGTCATCTTTAGCCCTATTTTGAGACTAATGTAATTTAACATTTCTTGCAACGTCTCTATTGTTTCTAAAATTAGGGCTTTGTCATCTGCGAATCTTAAATGTTTAAACTGTTCACCATCTATGTATATTGCTAAGTTCTCCCTGTCTAACTTACTGAAAATGCCCTCTACTAAGCATACGGTGATAGTTGTTCAGGTTGAGTAATGTCTCATTTTGATGTTCATTACTTGGAGCGTATTCTGTGCAGCAATAACTTTTCAAGCCCGAATAAAGCTACTGTCAACTTTAGAAAAAAAAAAAAAAAAAAAGTGAAAAGGCTGAGCAATGCAATTGGGGTAAAAATAAAATGTCGCTTGCAATGGAAAGTTTCAGTTTCTTAATAGATTGGCCTGATGTATCTGATTTATTTACTCCCTGCGTCTCAACCTTCTGAATGACACCTGATTTAGTGCCAGTTTTAAATGAAGGTGTAAACCACAGTCAGAGGCCAGTGTGTCAAGTCGAGAGGTATGAGCTGTCAGTGACGAGTGCCACTCATTTGTTTTTATTTACAAATTTTTTCCCGCAGAATAGTAAGATTTCCAAATTAATGCATCGTTTTATACATAATGGAGCAGAAGATATTTTCACAACCCACAGAAGTGCTAATATTCGCCTTAGACTTCGATGTGGTGTGAGCCAACACAGTGTGAGCCAGCACAAATGACTGCTATCACAGTTTCCTCGCCCGCCGTAGGGCAGCGCCACCGTTCCCGGTGTTACAATTTTCCCATAGAGACTCGCGCGAGTGTCCCCTTCTATCTTTATACTCTTTGGTAACACTACACAGTAATGTTTCTGTTGAGTAAAATTGCCTGTAAGCAGACTGATTATCTGGTAATACTTTAATGTTCACCAGATATTCCATTAATTGATCAAGTATAACATTCTCATTAATTCTGGACAAATATGACAGATTTGAAACTGATCTATACTATGGAGCTCAAACTCCGATGATCTTTATTGCCCTTTAAAGTAGGTTTGACAATTGCCAACTTTTCACTGTGGAAACACACATATGGGAAAATGCAAAAATTCTACCTATGCCGTTTATTATACTAAATAAAAGGCGATTCCAAAACATGTTATTCATCACGGAAGAGTCCTTAATAAGAGGTAACGAAATGAAGCTTTTATTAGATCAATATTTAGCACCACTGACCCATAAAGATGACTTACAGGCGCCATCTATAAAGTGGCATGTCTGGTACAATGCCTATATAGTGCATTGTTCTCACTGGAAGCAACATAAATTTTCCCTGGTGCAATGGGACTTTCACAGAGTCTTCTTACCAAAATCTTGTGGAGCCAGATCACCAGACTTGACATCCTTTGATTGCTACACTGGCAAACATTACTGGTGCGGGGTGGGCTTCTGGTAAACTAAGTAGCTCCACGAAAGATAAGCAACTGGCAGTATGTCAAGAGATGTTTGAGTAATTAGTGTGTCCTTCCTGTTTTAATTTATGGATAAAAAACGTGTCTAACACAATCACTGAAACCTTAGGAGTGTTACCTGTAATAAAGGAATGGATAGGATTTAGTACACTGTAACAAAGAAGTTGCATATTCAATTTCTTTGGTCTTGTTAAACTCAGTCTTCCACGCTGATTCTAATTGTGTATGTTTGGTGTATCTCTAGGTTGTTGTCAACAATTGGCAATTGTTTATTTCCAGTCTTGTTACCGCGTGCTGATGTAATGGCTGACATATGGCTGATCACGAGGGCATTGTCGATGACGGAGGGGAAAGTGATGATGAATCGTATGTTGGAGAATGTTCCGGAGACTCTCCACACTTTCCCGATGAGCAAGAACTGGATGACTTGGACCGAGATTTGGGACTCACCAAGTCCAAAGCTGAGCTGCTGGCGTCACGTCTAAGTGAATGGAGCTTGTTGGATCCCAGTTGCAGGTTGAATTATAGGAATTGCCACAGCAAGTTTGCATCCTTCTTCAGATTTTGTTAAAAAACCTCGTTGTGTTATTGTTTTGATGTTAAGTGTTTGTTCCAAGCCATGGGAGTGGATTGCAAGGCCTCAGACTGGCGACTCTTCATAGACAGTTCCGTGAAGAGCCTAAAAGCTGTACTTTTGCATAATGGCAACGAAGTCCCATCAATTCCAGCTGCACATTCTGTGGAAAGAAGGCTATGAGAATGTGAAGATTTGTCTGACAAAGATCAAGTGCTTAGATCACAACTGAGAGGCTTGTAGGGATTTCAAAATGATTTTGTTGCTACTTGGAATGCAAGGTGGTTATACGAAATCCTCATTTTTTTTTTTTTTTATGCTTGTGGGACAGCCGGAGCAATGCAGAACATTTTGTGAGGAAAGCCTGGCCTCAGAGAGTCTCACACCAGGCTTGTGCAACGTTCTGAGAGCTTCACTGATCTCCAGAGAGAAGGTATTGCTACCGCTGCTACACATAAAATGGTCTTGTGAAACAATTCGTGAAAGCCATCGACAATGATGGAGATGCGTTTCTGCATATCTGATCAATGTTTCCCAAGTTGAGCATGGCAGAGGTGACGGCTGGCACATTCACTGGGCCGCAAGTTCGAACAGTGATTGGAAGTCTTGAACTCCAGGGTAAATTGACCGATGATGAAGAGCACGCTTGGAATGGTTTCAGAGGGGTTGTGGAAAGTTATCTAGGCAACCAGAGATATGCGCCGCCAGATTTTAATATAATCAATCACTCGCCGAACTGCATTTCTTTGGAACTCTATTCCCCAAAGTAGTTCCCCCCCCAAACTTCAACCTCCTGCTGTTCATGCCCAACTTTTATAGTTTTTTTTTTTTTTTAATGAATGGATAACACCTGTAATCTGGTATATGGATTATTATTATTTTTATATCCATCTTCTGTTCTGTTATTGTAAAATATTATTTAGTTCCTCAACACAACTCTCGTCATCACCGCCAGCACCAGCATAGTCAACAGCAACGGCATCTTCATATTCATCATATTTATCATGATGCTGATCTTTTCTTTTCACCTAAAAAGATTGGTGAGGTGGGATTCAGAAACAAGGAAAGTGAAATAAAACTAAAACTAGCAACAGCACACCCAGTGGAATTGGCCAGCTCACATTCACAATTAATTCAGATTTCGAAAATTCTGGATCCACCTGACAGGCCTAACCATCTGCACATTTTTTTATTTTTTTGTACAGTGGGTTGTTTCCACATTACGTATTTGTTCTTACGATGGCAAGGAACAAAACTTTCATCTTTTTATTTTATCTCGCTTCCACTGTCGCCATTAGCGGCATGCAAACCATTAACCCTGCCACTGACCCTTTTCTTTTTTCTTTTTCTTTTTTTACTTTCTACACACACTAATACGTCTTCGAGCATTTATTTTTCCTTTCTCTTCAAACATGTCTAGTCTAGAATTGTTCCATGATCTCAGAGGCAGCTGAAGCTCAAAACAGAATCCAGTTGGCCATGTATTTGCAACATTTGGCTCATTATTTTGACTTGTGGGCCATGTGGCTGATATGTCAAAAAAATATATATTTACCTGGAAATTTTTTATCTTATGTTTATCCTTGCTCAAACGTACTGAAGGTAAATACACTAAAAAACGATTTAGAAATGAATAATGCAGGTAATGGTGATCGTTTCTCAGTGGTAGTTTTTGTACCAGAGTATATTGTTCTCATATTTCTGAACTTTACCGAAATCAAGAAAATCATTCCTCATAGTACCGAACCATTTGGAAAGAAAATTGATGTACTGTTCTTACGTTCTGTGGAAGAAAAGTTGACTGAAATTTAATGAAAGGGAGATATATTAAAAAAAAGAAACATATCAGTGCATAGTAAATCAAGCAATACTTCATGCCATTCTTACAAATAATGGTGTAAGGTGATAGGTGTCTGGGTGCATATTAGGGGACCCATATGAGACAATAAATAGGAGACATTTTCCCGTGATTCACCATGCTGTTTTGGGAGTGCGCGGACGAGACCGATGCCATCACTAACGCCAGTTTTACCGCAGTTGAAGTTTGTGGCATTAATTGACGCCTCCCGCAGTGAATGGGTTACCATGAACGTAGGAGATTGGCTATGATGGAATCCTTAGTAAGCACTATATTTTCACAGTTTATCATTAATGAGCTCTGTACTGCACAATAAATCCTGAGTGCTATACTTTCACAATAAATCCTTATTGAGCTCTCTACTTTCACTGTAATTCCTCAGTGAGCTCTATACTTTCACAATAAATCCTTAGTGAGCTTTACTTTCACAATAAATCCTTAGTGAGCTCAGTACTTTCACAATAAATCTTTATTGAGCTTTATATTTTCACAATAAATCCTTAGTGAGCACTATACTTTCACAGTAAATCCTTAGTGAGCTCTCTGCTTTCAGTGTAAATCTTCAGTGAGCTCTATACTTTCACAATAAATCCTTAGTGAGCTCTACTTTCACAATAAATCCTTAGTGAGCTCAATACTTTCACAATAAATCCTTAGTGAACTCAATACTTTCACAATAAATCTTTAGTGAGCCTTATACTTTCATAATAAATCCTTAGTGAGCTTTACATTTTCACAACAAATCCTTAGTAAGCTATATCCTTTCACAATACTCTATACTTTCACAATAAATCCTTAGTGAGCTCTGTACTTAAAAAATAAATCCTTAGTGAGCTCTGTACGTTCACAATAAATCCTTAGTGAGCTATATACTTTCACAATAAATCCTTAGTGAACTCTATACTTTCACAATAAATCCTTAGTGAGCTCTGTACGTTCACCATAAATCCTTAGTGAGCTCTGTACGTTCACAATAAATCCTTAGTGAGCTGACGAGTGCATGGACCATCAACAATAGCATCATTAGAACGGTTACCACTGCATCCATAGTGAGCTTCGTATTAAGCTTACTGTCTTGGCGAGTGCATGACCCATCAGGACTAAAACGGTCACTATACAATTCTTTAAAAGCACCAGTCCCGTACAACGACGCTTACTAACAGGCGAATGCATGAACTGTTTTCCGTGAGCAGTTTTACACCAATTGCCATGGATTTATCAGAGCTCTATAACCTCCCCAGTGGAGCTTTACACATTTAGGATTTTTTTTTTTTTTTCACTGAGATGCAAATAAATCAGCTTTGGATGAAACTCCCAAGGGACTGTAAATATTCGAAGAGTGGTTGTGTTCAGGCATCTTTTTAAAAAATGATAATGTTTTTGTTGATGCATCTGAGCAAAGGGAAGTGGAGAGATCGATAGACAAACAGAGGGAATATGCTAAAAGGTAAAAAAGAAGTATCAGTAAGCTAACGAAAATTGCTTCAGGAGGGAAAAAAATACAATAAAAGAATTCAAGGGGAAAGAAAAGAAACAGAGCGACTGAAATGGAGGGGAAGGAGAGAGAAAATGCTGTGGATAAAAGGGTAGAAAGGAAGATGTTAAAGTTGAAAAGAAGTGACTCGAGTGAATACGTGAGACAGACAGACGCTGGAGGGGAGGGATGGGGGGGAAGGTGGGACGGAAATAAACAAAGAGGGCGGAGTAGACAGGAAGAGGGAAAGGGGAATGGAAAGGCGGAAGAAAATATGTAGAAGAAGAACTAAGAGGAGAAAGAGGGAAGAATAGGGAGAGTGAAGGAAATAAGCACACGGATAAGAGGAAAATAAACGGGAATATGAAGAAAACAATGGAGGGAAATAGAGCCAAAAGGGAAAAAATGTGAAAAGAAGAAGCCAGGCGAGAGGAAAGAAAGGAAGGGGGTGAAAGAAGGCACAAGAATGAAGGAGAGAGAGAGAGAGAGAGAGAGAGAGAGAGAAAAGAGAGGACGAAAGGAAGCAGTCAAAATGTTAAAACGGAAGGAAAAAGAAATGTGGAGGGAGAAAAACCGTGCAGAAAAAAGGAATGTGAGAGAGTCCCCAGCGCTTCCTCGGTTCCTTCTTTTTATGTGCTTACCTTACGCTTTTGTGACCCTCCCTCCCTCTCTCTCTCTCTCTCTCTCTCTCTCTCTCTCTCTCTCTCTCTCTCTCCACTTCTTTTTGTATATCTTCGCTTCCGTTTGTGTTCCTGTTTTCTTCTTCCTTCTTGTTTAATAGGTTCTCTGAAGGTTATTTAAGAAGGCTGTTATCATCTGTCGCGGCATCGAACACAACGTAAAATTGCCCACTTATGAGAGAGAGAGAGAGAGAGGGGAGTAATATCACCTACCAACACCACGAGAACACGGCTGAGTCCCTTCGTAAGTGAAAGGTCTTGCCAAATACATCCTGCTGACGAAGGTGGAACTAGACCTGAGGAGGAGAGAAAAGGAAAAATAGTTACTCTCACTGGCTCCTTTGACTTCAACAGCCCCACAGGAGTCTCTCTCTTTACAGCTCCCCTTACTCCTTCTCTCCCCAAGTCTTTCCCTTTTATTTAAACGGACGAAACTGCACTATAGTCATTTTATCTCAACTTGGCTCAGATTAAGTCCTTTTGCAGCCTATTTCACATAACTCGGTGGTATAATAATTCTATTCTGTAGTTTTACATACTTTTCATACCAATACTTTGTAACCACCATCATATTCAAGCATTGATCTCTTTATAACTCGGTATTCAGAATTGAGGGATGGCAGTTTAAGACCATGTTAGAGGAAAAATGGCACAGTCTTTTCTTCTTTTCAGGGCGTCTTTGTCCCCCTAGCTTTTATTTGTGAATCGCTTGCGTGACCAGCATGGCAGCCGCTCTACATTCCTCAATAGTGTAATATAAGTTGGCCGATAATCTGCCAACGTTGTGTCCCGCCTTCCGTATTTCTCATTCCTTCCCGAACGACAGACAGTATTTTTCCTTCCCATTCTCTGTAGCTGCGTTTTTCTTATTCCTGTCACATGAAGTGGTTCGTGTTACACCTTTCATTGCCAGTCAACAGAGAAATGGTGAACTTCATGGAACGGCAGTATGAAAAACAACTAGTATGGGATGGAAAAATACTGTCATGGCAGTATGTCAGGGGATGTGTAGTGTATTCATATAAAGAGTAAAATTTTAACGGAAGTTTACCCTCCTAATATATTACTTAACCCGCCGAGTCCCGACCGGTTTTTTACCCAGCCTACCCCCAGATCCCGACCGATTTTCGACTTTTTGTTTTTGGGCTGAAACCTTCGCTTTTGGTGAGAAACATCGAAAATTCATAGTGAAATCGCGATCCTGAGGTTAAAAAATGTTGATACAGGTGTCACTCAACCTTACGTTTTCCTTCTTTTTCAGGGTACCTTGCTAAGAAAACGAACTATTGAAGGGTTGACTAATTCAAGCCACTTTAAATTACGTATCTATTTCATTTATTTGGTACGAATTTATATGTAGTAAAAGTCTATAATGGTTTTCACACAATAACATAGGCGTTTATAAGCATTGTTCACTTACCCAAAACCCCAGTATATGGCACCTTCCTTTACGACATTACCACCTCATCACTTCTGTTTGTTTCTACCTCTAGCTTGTTTGTTTCTTTGTCCTCCACCTCAGGAATCACTTTCACCGTGAATTTCGTCATTAGAGCGACCGTGGGGAAACATACCTTTACTGGCTATGTTACTGCTAATAGGTGAATTGCCCAGTGTGGGGGGGAGGGGGAGGAAGGGGGGTTAGGAAAGGCCAGGCAGTATCCCCGCTTGACAGCACGTAGAGGAAGGTCTCCCACATATACCCACCAAAAATCACCCGTGAATGTTGAAAAATGTGCACACAATGGGCCTTGCAATTGCGTGATGTACATACGATGTACGTCGTTGGGTCTGTCAGTGGAAAAAAGTTGCGACGTACACCGTACGTCGATAGGACTCGGTGGGTTAAGATGATATAGCATACGACCTCATTGGAATTCATTTGAACACCCAGTGAATTCCTTTTGACATTATCATCCATCTCCCTGGTGCACTCCCACTTCTTTACACCAGTGGGCAGCATACTCCTGGTTTCTGCGTAAAATGCATACGTAAAGCAGAGGGTTGTAAGAACAGCCATAATCTTTTCAACCACGGAATCTGTATCAGTAAAGAGTCAGTTATCCAGCACTTCCTTCAGAATCATAATGATTCTCAGGCAGCAGTGAGCAGAAAAAAAAAAAGTGCAACATCTGAACTAAAGCACCACCTTATAGCAGGGCTGGAGCATTCATATTCGTTATTCGTATTCAAATACATTCGAATACTGTATTTGTTTATTTGTATTCACATTCGAATACTTGGGCTAAGTATTCGAATTCATTGAAAAATTTGACGGAACTGTTGTAGATTTATTACCAGAAATAACCATCCATTTGACTAATAACCCGAGGCGTCCCGTCGATGTATAGGTACGTCACAACGTTTTGTCACAGCTAGACCCATCGACGTACAGGTACGTCACGCAATTGCAAGGCTCATAATTTTCTCAATTTTCAAGTTTCACTGGTGATTATTGGTAGACATATGTGGGATACCTTCCTCTATCTGCTGTCAAGTGGGGATGCTGCCTGGCCCCACCTGACCCTCCCTCCCCCCCTCCCCCCACACTCAGCAATTCACCTGTTTGCAGTGACCTGGCCAGTAAAGACATGTTGCCCCATGGTCTCTCCAATGACAAAATTCACAGTGAAAGTGATTCCTGAGGTGGTGGACAAAGAAATAAAGAAGCTAGAGCAGGAAACAAACAGAAGTGATGAGGTGGTAATGTCATAAAGGAAGGTGCCATATGTGGATGTGTTTGGTGACTGAACAATGCTTCGATTGCCTATATAAATGTGTGAAAACCAATACAGTCTTGTACTACACATCAGTTCGTACCAAATACAGAAATAAATATGTAATTTAAAGTGGCTTGAATTAGTTAACCCTTCCATAGTTTGCTTTCTTTAGCCAGGTACCCTGAGAAAGAGGGAAAACGTAAGGCTGACTCATCACCTGTAACACCATTTATAGCCTCAGGAAGGCGATTTCTCTATGAATTTTCCATGTTTCTCACCAAAAGCGAAGGTTTGAGCCAAAAAAAAAAAAAAATCTGAAAACGCTCGGGACTGGGGGATAGCGGAGGTTGGAAATCGGTTGGTCACGGGTTAACCATCCAGAAATTATAAAACGTCATCCAGACCGTCGGCAATGTTGTACAGATTATCCCCCAAATCAGAAGTGGTGCCATTTAGAACACGCTGTAAATATTGGGGAAAAAAAAAATTGTGAACACTACCTCCCATGACCTCCTTCGATATGCAGAGGCACGGTTGTTGGGGGAATTGAGATCTTCTGGTGTGTTGGCTGTTGAACAACTGCAGAAAAAAATGATGGTGCCCTGACCTTGACTCCTACCTTGTTCCTGACTTTCGACAGGTTGACCTTGCCTACTTCTGTGAAGCTGGGTTGGTTGTCACTTCCTGTGAAGCCATACGTGCCCACCCCAAAGAGATGTTTCCACTGTCAAGGATATGGCCATGTCAGGCCTTCCTGGTGTTTGTGTCTCCTGTGGTGGACCACGCCATACCAGGGATTATCCGTGACCCCTTAAAGTCTTCAATGCTATCACTGTGGGGGTCCTCATGCTGTAAATTCTAGAAACTGCCCCTGCTACTGCCTGGAAAAGGAGATTTTGTCTATTTGAACAACTGAAAGGGTTTCATTTCCTGAAGGTAAGAAGAGAGCCCAGACTCGCTTATGCCAGCCTGGGGTTACTTATGCCGCTGTCCTTTCTGGAATGTCAGTGCACCACCCTGTGTCTCAGAGACGGCTTCAACCCAATCAAGAGCCCACTCCATCACCTACTGCTTTGCACGATGCTGTCCCCATGGTTCGTACTGTTTGGGAAACTGGTATTCGCCCGCCCACTAATCTGACTGCTTTTGCCCCCACTCCAGTGGCAGACGATTGGCACACTTCTGTGGTGGTGGCAGACGATTGGGGCACTTCCGTGGTGGTGGCAGACGATTGGCTCACTTCCGTGGTGGTGGCAGATGATTGGCGCACTTCTGTAGTGGTGGCAGTTGTACACGTTGACGTGACTCCATCTTCCGCCTTGTCCAGTACGCCTGAGGCCCCATCTGTATCTGTCAAATGTCACCTTTGTTCTTCAGAATCCTCTGAGCCTGAAGACCAGCCACCAAAGGTCTCTGTTGTCGAACCTTGATGCCTACCTCTATTCTGTTCCTCTGCCCCGGAGACTGAGGGGAAGCTGCACCTGATCGTTCAGTCTCCATTGTCGATACTTGTGTCAACCTCTCTCCTGTTCCCTCTACCCCGGAGGCTGAAGGGTCTAGCCAGGTGGAAGCTGCAGCTAATGGGTTTGCCTGTGGTCAGGTCTGCACCTGGGGATGGTGTTGGAAAGACCGTTGGTGTGTCAGTTCTGAAACATACAATGTCATCCTCACAGGGTTCTTCTAATGCTGAGGACACTCCTTCCTCTTCTGGGGCATCTGATGGAGGCACTGGCCATCCTACATCACCCAGGGTGGCCTTCAAGCCACTTTCCAAAAGCAAGTGTTATTCCACTTCAAAGGAAGAGTGCTGTAAAACCTTCCTTTTCCTCGTCCTCACGTTTGCCCACGGATGTTCGACATAGGGTGTGGGTTCCTGGTGCTGGACAGTCTCTTCTCAAGGGCCTTCCTAAGCATCAGTCCAAAGATGCTCACTTGTCAAGTATACAGACTCGCACTGAATCACCATCCCTCCACTATGGGTTGTATTTTCCATTGGAATTGTTGGGGTTTAAGTGCTAGTTGTGAGGAACTGTGTCATCTTGTTCTCAATTTACTCCTCCATGCATGTGCATCCAACACACCACACACCATGGTAGGTGATGCTCCTTCTGGCTACTATGCCTTTTTTTCCGAACCTGTGCCAGGCCAAGGTCGTCATGGAGGTGCTGCTATCTTCCATCGCCACGATATCCCATACTGTCATCTGGACATCTCCACTCCCCTGCAGGCTGTTGCTGTCTGGATGTTTTTACATCGGCAGTATGCAGTTTGCAGTCTTTATATTCCTCCTAGTGCTACTGTTGAAAGGGTGGATCTGGAACGCCCGATCCCCGCTGAGGGGGGTCACCTTGACACAGCGGCGAGGCTTGAAGTAAGGCTGGCAATGCCACCTACTGTGGAGGCATGCTTACCTTTGGAGGTTTGGCATCTGCTGGCCTTATGGACCAAGCACTCCCAACATCACCAGTGGAGGAGGCCTGCTGGTGTTGTTAGTCCCTGCCCATTTGCCATCTAGGGCGGGACTGTTGCCTCCCCACGTGTTTGCCTTGCGTGGCGTCGTGCAGTGCTGGGAGATGGGAGTCCTGGGGGATAAGCGATGCTGCACGATGAACCCTGCAGCTAGCAATACACCTCTTTGGTCCCTTATTCTGGCTAGACAGGCAGCCTGGTTGGGCCTGAACAGGTCAATCGGCTGGTCATGCGTTGGCTAGGGTCAAGTGGGTACTGGGGGGCCTGGTGGCTCCTATCGTCCTGGAGTCACCCTTGCCCAGGTCCCCCGGTGGTTACCTGCGTATGCGCTCCTGCTGCCTCTGGGGTCGCCAGTGGTGTTGTCCCTGGCATACGACGTCCCCTTGTTGGGCTTCATGGTGGGTGGAGGAGTGAAGTTTTTTTTATATAATTATGGATGCCACTCCCTCCAATTTTGGTACTCGTGTGGCAGGTGGCCGGGCCCCAACAACCAGCCACATCTCTGCTCCTCCCAACTTTGGACCACGTAAGATCAGTGAGGGTAAGCAATGCTTTCGAGGGAGTGGCACACAGCCCTCCAGGAAAGCTCTCTCATCCTTCACTGAGACGATGCCTGGCTTCTTTGCACCTGACCAATATATGAAATTCCCAGTATTGAAGTTGGCTGATGGTTCCTCCTTCTGTGACCAGAGTGCATTTAAGGTTCACCGTAATCTGGTCAAGGCTTGTGGGTCATCCCCAAAGGTTGTTCCGCAGGCAGATGGGTCACTCCTTATAGAAGCCAGGGATGCTGACCACTGACCAAAGCGCAGTAAGGGGAACAAGGCAATCATCACAATATGGTTGAGTCTCGCCACTCGTGAGGAACCCATGTGTAAGCCTAGAGTGCTCAGTGCAAAGCCTAGCAAGAGCCACCTCCAATCGCCGAGACATAGTACTCATGGTACAAGAAGAGAGGTACGACAGAAAACCAGAGAGGACAGTAAGGAGAAAGACTGGAGACAAAAACACCCTTTTTAGTCGCCTCTTACAACATCCATCGGTACTGGGAAAGCATTCTCCCCTTCCGCCCCAGGGAAGAACGATAAACGAAACACACACATACACACACACACACACCACATAACACCCAGTCATGCTCCATGAGTTTGTGTGTAATAATAGCAATATTGTTACTAGTAATGCTAAGTACAAGTAATAATGGTGCCAGTGCCAACAGAAATATAATCAAGGTATGAAACATGATAACTGTTGGGTAACTGTAAGCACTTTGAAGCCATCGCCGTGGGAGGTAAGTAATCAATATAGCCTTCACGCAGGGAGGGGCCGTGTGTCCCAACAATACCGTGCTGGCCACCTTGATTACAACACATTCACATGCCACAAATGTACTTAAATATTACCTACATCATCTTAAAGGACGACAGCTACTCTCTTTACACAATGCATATTCAGGCTGTAACGATACTATCCGCTGTAATTGAACCTTTTGATACGTTGTTTGAAGGCCTTTGTACAGTGAACCTGTAATTTTCTACCCCACCGTACAGAGGTGTGGTCTGTCACGAGTGCCTTGTCAGTTTGGCACAGAAGACGTTCCAGTCCTGAACTCGACAGCACGCCAAGCGTCGCAGCTGCCAGACTTACTGAACTTAATGTCACAAGATCATTACAAATGTCACCAACTTGTCACTCAGTGAGATTCCTTCGCCGACTCGTGACTGTGTCACAGGTGCTATGTCTGTTTCCCTACTCTTGGCCCAAGTCCCGGACACCATCTCTCAGTATGTGTCTACTTTTATGGATGACTGCTGTCGAGGTGTTCAGCTTGTGTGGCTTCATACAGATTTACATAGCAACTGAAAACTTTCCCGTTTATAATGTCGGTGGATTCGTCAACAAAATCTCATGGATTACAACCATTATTGGTTTCTGGGTTACCAGCAAGTGCATGATTTTTAGTTGTGCGAAGCTCAAGAGATTGATTGTCAAACTTGAGGGTGTACTAACCAGAGACACACTTACCTCACAGTCTGTAGATGAAGCCATTAAACCCTCTTGCGACTGGCCCATGGCGATGCTGTGGACACTGACCTACTTGGCATATATAACAGGCATATTTTCCACCTTTATTTACATTCTCACGATAAGTTGGAACATTGTTCCATCAGTAATATATTTAATTTCAATATCGTCAGCTTTCTGGTTTATGGCTCTCTTCTACTTCCTGCTGTCCTTCCTTGCAACTCATTTGACGGAAATGACACTAAAGTGTGTAACGAAGCTGGCTATGTCTTTACCCTTAGGATCTTCCTCAGCCCAGATGGTGACAAACAAAAAGGAAGTTACTCCTAGTAAAATGGAACATTTGGAGATGCTGGAACAGGAGATCAGACAGGTGAGTCCAAAGGTCACACACCCAAAATAAGTATAATACACGTAAAAAGCGAATTTTCAAAATCAGGATGATATACAGCACAATACACCTCAGATCTGTTACAGACCAAAACCATTGTTTACATGAACATCCCATATATGGGTCTGTACATTCAACTTCTTATGATTTCAGATTCTCTTTGCCGCTCACAAATCTAGGCTAAATGTACAGTCTTTGATAAGTGATCAATTGAACGTGTACTTTCAAAGTTTAGAAATAAGTAAATCCTAATTTTTCTTCTCAGTAAAATAATGTATTCAAAAAAATTTTTAATATATCTTCCAATATCAGAGTGTGTAATAGATTGTACAGGCTACTTCACAACATAAAACTTATATTCATGGTATCATACACGCCAGTATGGCATGTATACTGTATATACCTAAAAGCAAAACTACGAGTATATTACGTTTCGTCTGTTTAATTCAAATTTTAATGTCACTCTTGTGCTGCCACACTCCTGAGTTGTAACCATATATCTACCTGTAGGTTAAGTAGTTATTCATTAACGTATAACGCACTGAACTGGCTGCTGCCGTGCGTGTCAATGTGCGTTCTTGACTGCGAGTGACGGCGCCTTACGACAATTATGAGAGGATCCCAAGAATGTGATAGAGATAATGCTTGTATCATGAGATGCCAGGTATGGTTTCCTTGATTTCACATCAAACCGAACATGTCT
>JAGKTI010011739.1:0-25815 GCA_018397915.1 Birgus latro | reverse complement strand
TGGATTATTTTGTAGTCTTGAAGTCCTGTGTACTTTGATACTAAACACTAACACTGTACTATAACCCGAGAACCGTGACATAAATCAGTTGAGTCAGACTAAAAATATATTTTTTTCTGTGATTTATTTTGGTGCAGGTAAGTGATAGGCAGTTTAACCCTTTGAGATTTTCGGCCCTCCCCCGATTGTGTCTGTGCCAAGATTCAGCTGGGCGCACATAGAGCGCTCCATTGCACAGTGATATTTGTACTTAATCGGTCTTTGTACACTTACTTTTTATGGCAGACAAATGAATTGGTACCGTTTTAAAGTGAATAGTTGCTCTTTATTGTAGTATGGTTGAAATAAGTAAATACAACAGCTAAAAGGCAAACTTGACGAGTTGAAGTTAGCCAAGTAGGAAAAATCGCACACCCTTCTGTAGAAAAATTTCTGTGGAAAAAAAGGATTTTAGGGTTACATGAAATTTGATAGCACCACGTCAATCTACAATAAATTTCCTTTCTATTGATATATAGGTTATTGCAATTTATATTAGTTTTCACAGAGATAAGCAAAAGTAAAGTGATGAGAAAATTTTTGAGTTTTCACGCCTTGCGGCCACCGCCCGCTTGCTATGAAGTAACTTTATATAAACATTATCTGCATGTTTACTATTCATCGTAAAGTAATAAGTTGTTGTCACTGTAAAGCTGAACAGATGCTCTTTATGCTGATATCACTGAAATCGATAAAAGCCAATAGGACAAACTGAAGTTAGCCGATAAGGAAAAATCGCATACCCTTCCATAGAAAAATATTTGTTAAAAAATAAATTTTAGATTCACATGAGCTCTGATTGCACCATGTCAATCTGCAGTCAATTCCCTTTCCATTGATATATAGGTTATGGCATTTTATATTAGTTTTCACCAAGAAAAGCGAAAGTAAAGTGCGAGCGGCTGTGGCACAATGCTTTCACATGTGTCACTTTCGCTCGAGCTTTCGTCACTTTCAGGCAGCCTAAATTCATCACCACTTTTATCACTGGGGCAGAATCGCTGTCGAAATAATCCAGCTCCTTTTGGTACTTGCTGTGTAAGAACTCTTTTCTGAAGCTCTGATAACTCTCTTAGGTTAAACTTGTTCCTACCGACACGGCTCTCACGTGTCATGACGGGAGTGCTTGCATCACCTTTTCTGCTCTTGCTAGAGCTCCCAAACAACTCACTTGAACACTCTGACATGGTCAGTGTATGCACAGATGTTAGTGCAACAACCACCCTAAATACCATTGAAAAAGACCTAGAAATAGAGACACTGCACGTGGAAAACCACGGAGGTCACGAGGTCACTCTCGTACAGTAGGTCTACTAATTTCAGACTGGCTTTGTTTTTCCTCTCACACCATGCTGCATTGGGCAATATCGGTGAGTCACTTACACATGATGTGGCAAGTCTCCACGTGTCATATGCCGCCAAATTAAAACTGCGGCCACGTCTCATAAATTTATGGCATTTTTTTTTTGATGACTTGAAAAATGAGTCATCAGAATCTCAACGGTTGGATTTGTGATGACTCGAGAACGAGTCATCGAAATCTCAGAGGGTTAAGTACATCACATGAAAGCATATGGAGCTTTATCCAGAAACTCCCATAGTAATTTCACCTCACTGCTTGTGTTGTTTTCTTGTAGTTCCTTCTAAATTCAGCTCTTGAAACACTTACCCTGACTACACATCTAAAGCTTGAGTATCCAGGTTTGGATTCTTCAGGTGGTCATGTCCGGATACTGGGCCCTGAAGCTCCAGCACCGGTCATTCCTGACCCTAACCTAACCTAAACTAAATCAGAAAACCACCTACCTACCTCCCTAGCAGACATGCATAGCACTTACTTAAGACCTCATTCATATAAATAATGGACACAAAGCGTGAATTAATTGAATTTTAACCAAAAACTGGTGATTTTGAGGTGAGTAAGGCAAGAGGTGTTCACCACTTGGCGGCATAGTGGAACTAAGTATCGGACATGGCAATCACTAAGAAAATCACCCTTTCTCACATCTTATGCACTAAAATATTGGATACAAAGCATCTATCTATCTATCTATCTATCTATTGCCAGACGCCTTAATCCCGCACGGGGTGGCCACAAACAAATCGCCTCCATGTCACTCTGTCCCCTGCCATTTCACTACCACGCTCCCAACTCACACCCCCCTCTCTCATATACCTCTCCACTCCATCCCTCCATCTCATCCTCGGCCTCCCCCTCCCTCTCGCCCCCTCCACCTCACTCACATACACTCTCCTCGTCAGTCTTTCACTCCATCCTCTCCACATGCCCAAACCACCTTAACGTGTTTCTCCTAACGCTTCCCATCACGTCCTCAACCACACCACAACGCTCCTTCACTTCCTCATTTGTTAGTCTGTCTCTCCATGTGACTCCACATGCTCCTCTCAAATAACTCATTTCCACTGCTCTCACTCTTGACTTCTGTCCTTCCAACAGGGTCCAAGCTTCACTTCCATATGTCAGAGTTGGTATCACAATACTGTCATGTAACAACTTTTTCACTTCCATGCTCACCTCCCTGTTTCTTATCACTGCTTTCAACGAACCAGCAACCTTCCTTCCCTGCTGNACGGGGTGGCCACAAACAAATCGCCTCCATGTCACTCTGTCCCCTGCCATTTCACTACCACGCTCCCAACTCACACCCCCCTCTCTCATATACCTCTCCACTCCATCCCTCCATCTCATCCTCGGCCTCCCCCTCCCTCTCGCCCCCTCCACCTCACTCACATACACTCTCCTCGTCAGTCTTTCACTCTCCATCCTCTCCACATGCCCAAACCACCTTAACGTGTTTCTCCTAACGCTTCCCATCACTTCCTCAACCACACCACAACGCTCC
Organism: Birgus latro; assembly: GCA_018397915.1. NCBI lineage: Eukaryota > Metazoa > Arthropoda > Malacostraca > Decapoda > Coenobitidae > Birgus > Birgus latro. The sequence continues at coordinate 22,912 of JAGKTI010011739.1, read as the reverse complement.
TTCACTTCCTCATTTGTTAGTCTGTCTCTCCATGTGACTCCACATGCTCCTCTCAAATAACTCATTTCCACTGCTCTCACTCTTGACTTCTGTTCTTCCAGCAGGGTCCAAGCTTCACTTCCATATGTCAGAGTTGGTATCACAGTACTGTCATGTAACAACTTTTTCACTTCCATGCTCACCTCCCTGTTTCTTATCGCTGCTTTCAACGAACCAGCAACCTTCCTTCCCTGCTGCACCCCTTCGAGCACTTCACCCTCCAGACTTCCATCCTTACTAATCACACTGCCCAAGTACTTAAATTCACTCACATTCTTCATATCCTTCCCATCCAATCTCACTGTACATTCACTGGCTTCACTTCTCTCGAAGACCATCACTTTACTCTTCCCTACATTCACCTTTAGATTCCGTTTCTTACACACTTTCCCAAACTCATCTACCAAGCCTTGCAGCTCCCCTTCGTCTTCGCTCAACAATACAGTATCATCTGCAAACAACAATACAGGGAGTTTCCAAACACTGCCCTCTCTCACTAGGGCTGCTTCAACATCCACTGCCCGACCTTGTATCTCTTTTATAACCTCATCCATATACAGATTGAACAACCATGGAGACATGACACATACTTGTTTCAATCCAACCTTCAAATGGAAAGATTCACTCAGTTTGCCATCCACACGCACTGCAGCCTTAGCACCCTCATACATACTCTTCACTGCCTTCAACAACTTCCCATCCACTCCATATATTCTTAATACCTTCCACAAACCTTGTCTGTCCACCCTGTCATATGCTTTCTTCAGATCCATGAAGGCTGCATACAACTTCTTGCCCTTCTCTAGAAACTTTTCCACTAAGGATCTAAGAATGAATATCTGGTCTACGCAACCTCTTCCCTTCCTAAAACCTCCTTGTTCTTCTCCAACTAATTCCTCAGTAATTTCCCTAACTCTGTCAATAAGAATCCTACCATATACTTTTCCTATTACACTGAGAAGGCAAATGCCCCTATTATTACCACACACTGCTTTTTCCCCTTTTCCTTTGTACAGAGGAATAATTATATCTGACTTCCAATCCTCCGGGACTCTACCCTCCTCCCAAGCCAATCTGCACACCTTCCACATCCATTCTGTTACTATCTCTTCCCCCATGCTTCAGCATTTCACCACACACTTTATCAATTCCTGGGGCTTTCCCCATTTTAACTTTCTTCATTGGTTCCACCACTTCCATCCTGGTGATTTCTTCCTCTCTTCTCACAACCCTCCTTCTCCCTGCCATTCCCCAGCCACTTATACTTGCATTATTTTCATTCTCTATGTTCAACAATTCATTAAAGTGTTCTCTCCATCTGTTTACTTTTTCTCCCTTCTCCACTAGTAATCTACCATTTTTATCTTTCACACCCCCACTGACTTCTTTGGCACCCTGTCTAGCTCTCTTTACCTCCTTCCAGAACATTTTCTTACATTCCCTCCACTTTGCACTCAGATTCCCTCCGAATTCCTCATCCACTCTCTTCTTACTCTCTCTTACTAATCTTTTCACAAAGCATCAGATCAATAAATTGTTACCAGAAAATGATGGTTTTTAGGTGAATAAGGCAGAGGTGTTCACCACTTGGCAGTATAGTGGAAGTAAGTATCGGACATGGCATTTACTGAGAAAATCACCCTTTCTCACATCTTATGCACTACAATATGGGATTCAAAGCATGAAATAAATAAATTGTTACCAGAAAATGATGGTTTAGAGGTGAGTATGGCAAAGATGTTCACCAGTTGACTAGTCAACGTAGGGAAGAGTCATGATAATCACTGAGAAAATCACCTTTTTCACAGCCTGTGCACTCAAATATGGGACACAAAGCATGAAATAAATAAAATATAACCAGAAAAATTATGATTTAGAGGTGAGTAGGGCAAATATGTTCACCAGCTGATAGCTTAGTGAACATAAGTAAGAGACATGATAATCACTATGAAAATCACCTTTTTCACAGCCTGTGCACTCAAATATGGGACACAAAGCATGAAATGAATAAAATGTAACCAGAGAAATTATGATTTAGTGGTGAGTAAGGCAAATATGTTCACCAGATGATAGTTTAGTGTACATATGTAAGAGACATGATAATCATTATGAAAATCACCTTTTTCACAGCCTGTGCACTCAAAAATGGGACACAAAGTATGAAATAAATAAAATGTAACAAGCAAAATTATGATTTAGAGGTGAGTAGGGCAAATATGTTCACCAGCTAATAGCTTAGTGAATGTATATAAGAGACATGATAATCACTAAGAAAATCATCTTTTTCACAGCCTGTGCACTCAAATATGGGACACAAAGCACAAAGTAAATAAAATTTAACCAGAGAATGAGGATTTAGAAGTGATTATGAAAAATATTTGGCAGTTGACAGTGTACTTACATGTCCGAGTTGGCTGTTACGAATATTACCCCCACCTCTGATGCTTTCACAGTTGTGATAAATGCTCTTGAAACATGTACAGTAATTCAGTGTTTAACTGCACTTAATCCTTAGCACTGTGAATTATGATTGTTTAAACAAAAACGAATAATACTGTGAATCATCCCAACAATGTTTACTCATCACGGCAGTTCAGAGATATCTGGCGGGAGGGGGAGAGGGCGGGAAGGGATCGTAAACACGGCTGTTCAGTACTGCACACCAAATTCAAACTTACGGGTTGGGAAAAAATTGCCCCCCCCCCCTTTTTGGCATTTTTGTGTTCCGAACGTCCCAGCCAATGAAGTCCGAACAGTGAGGTATTCGATTATTGGTCATCTGGATAGTAGGGTGATTACTGTAGTCAGAAAAATACAGAAAACGAACTAGAGGAATATGAATTGAACTGGTAAGGTCTTTAGGCTGTATTCTTAGATGAAAATTCATGGGTTTCACATTTTTAGGGGACTAAATGGAACAAAAATTTGTTAATCAGAAAAAGATTCTCTCATCCCACATGTTCTTGTAAGTTAGCATTCAGTTCCACATCCGTTGTTTGATATCGCCCTTCCCAACACATTTCAGACCATTAGAGCATAAAGTTATTTCCGCTCCTTGAAGTCAAGTGTACATTTAATGCTCGTTCTTTTGTTTGTTCTTATTTGTATATGTGAGAGAGAAAGTATTGATACAAACAGTAGTGTATTCCATTTACCACTTCATAGTTGCTGGCCTTGAACAACACTGTACTGTACTGTTGTCAGTGACGTTCAGTTAGGGCGAGCAATAGAAAACTGCAAACAATTATGGAAAGGGAATGAAGGTCACTGGTATGTTTACATGACCCTACTCTACTATCCCAAGCAGTTAGGAGGTACTTCATCCCAGACGTTTTCACCGATATGTTTACATGCTAATGTAACATGCATCCTAATTTTGAATAAGTTTCTTTCATTATGCCGGAAAAAATTGTAGGTACGGCTTAAGGAACGTGTTGATAATAAGAGAGGAAATCTTTCAGCAAGAGAAGGCAATTTACCACCCTCAAAACAGTCAAGAAAATACAGAAAACAAACTAGAAGAATATGAATTGAATTGGTAAGGTCTTTAGACAGTAAGGTTAGACCTAAATTAATGTGCTTTATCAATTTTAGGGAATGAAATGGAACAAAAATGTTTTGCTAATCAGAAAAAAATTACTTTTTCATCCCACATGTTTTTGTAGGCTCCAAATTTTTTGTTCGATATCACACTTCCCAACACATTTTGGACTGACTGAGCATACAGTTGTTCTTGCATTTTAAAGTTAAATGTACATTTGCTGCTCATTCTTTTGTTCATTCCTATGGGTATGTGTGAAAGGGAGAGTATTGATACAAACAATAATGTATTCCATTAACCCCTTCATAGCTGCCAGCCTTAAACAATGCTCTACTGTACTGATGTCAGTGACGTTAAGTTAGGCCGAGCTATAAAAAACTACAAACAATTATGGGAAGGGAACAGAGCTCACTGGTATTTTTACACGACCATCCCAAGCAGTCAGGCGGTCACCTTATCCCAGATGTTTTCACCAATATGTTTACGTGCTAATGTAACATGCACCCTAATTTTATTAATTCCTTTACGAATCATAGCAAATCATAGGATGTGTTGGGGGGGCGGGGGACAAAGCCAGGTGTACCACACAAGTCTTTTCACATCTTTAAGAAAAAGAAATTGATTTTAGAACTTTTAAAAAATTGTCCCAAGGCTGGCCACAGGAGCACGTAAATTTCTGAAATCACGGTCATTGAGGGGGCTAAACATACGCTTTACTTTAAGCAGTAAAAGCACCATATCAAGTAAGTTCTTCCTGGTAGTCTGTTATATTTTTCTGATTGTTTCTGGGTTGGTAAATAAACATTTCTTGTTAAATCTGTTTCCCTGTTGTTTTTGGCTATTCTGCTGTGACAGCTCTTGTTTGATTCTTTAACCCTCTCGTTACTGGACAACACAGTCTGCATCCAACTGTCAGCAAGTACTCAGGATGTGGGCCAACTCGGCCTTGGCTGAGTGCTGGGGGAACCCCCCCATTAGGGTTATGACAAATCTCAAATTTATTAGCCTGGGGTTCTAAACGATGAACTTTTACCTAAAACTCACAGAAATGACTTTGATTTTGCCAGACCTTGAAAAAACCTCCCGCACCTAAGACAGTTTCATATTTCACATTAAAACACCTAGCTTCTCAAACACTCTTTATTATAACATGTCAGTTTTACATACAATACACATGAGGAATACATGAAAATGAGTACATATAGCATTTGTAGTGTTTTAATAGTTTTTTTTTTCAGATTTGTGTATTAGTGTTAATAAATTTGCTGTTAAGATATTTGTCTGTTTTACAAGTAGAACGAACCTCCTCCATCAACTTTACAGCTCTCTCAGCTACTATGTTGGAGCGAGGCACATCAAGCACTGATGGTTCCTTTTTCCAGTGAGTAGAGAAGCATTTCACAGCTTTGGGACACTTAACTTTGGATATTGCTGACAACAGGTCTTCATAATCAGTCTCTGAATAGTGTTGGTTAGAAAACCAGGCCCGCGACCATGTAGTTGCAATGAAATCGCAAGTAACCCCCAGCTGTTCTCGCCAATTAGGAAGAAGGAAAAATGCAATAAGTGCAAAAATTCCTCGTGAGTTCCACCTGGCACTGTGAAGTGATGGCAGCTTGTGCCATTTGATGCGAGGCTATTTTTCCTCCGTTTTGTAAAACTTGTATGCTTCACAAAGCTCAAAAAGGAATTTAAAATCATCTCTCCAGCCAAGGTTCTCTTACTCTGGTATCACTTCTGTTCCCATATATGCATTTTGCAAATCATCATACTGTTCCACTGCTGATTTTGACATTTTACTTTGCAAGGACATATTTCCAAAAAGCAGCACTCAACAGCAAATTTTCCACAGCAATACTGCAAAGAAAGCAATATTGTATGAATGATGTGATTTGAACAACTATACAGTATACATTTACACAGTTTTAAACATCAAATCGGTTTGGTTAAGCTGCTTGTTGCAAGTCCTAAAGCAGTCTGGCTGCAATGAACGACAAATGCAGTCCTTTTAAAATTCAACAATTTAATAATACAAAACAACAATAGCAATTACAGTACAACTAATATTGAGATCCCTTACAAATAATATGCAGTGCACTGTTAATGTCAGCGTGACCCACTTATAATGTAAACAATAGAAATGAGTTCACAGATTTAACACTAAAGGGCCACTCATCAAACAATTTTATCTATTTTACCTTTTTTTTTTTATTTCTTTTAATTATTGTTTAATAATATATTTTAGCAATATTCATTCGTATATCCTTGTTATTTCTTGATACTTGTTAATTCTTTTCTTGTTACGTTATTTTGTAAATAGTATTTTGTATTCTCATGTATTTTTAAAAGTGATGTGGTGCTAGGTGCGGGAAGTTTTTTCATGATCCAATGAAATGAACTTCATAAAAGTGATCTATGGGTAAAAGTTCATCAAATGCAACATCAGGAAAATGAAAGTTTTGAAAAAAGTTTTTTAGTCATAACCCTACCCTCCATGTTTCTGCACTCGCAGCACTTCTTAAACATTTTATTCTCACACGCTTAGTTTTGCTTCTATCTCCGTGATTTTTTTGTTCCTTGTAATCTCGAATAGTTATACTTGCTTATGGTGCTGATAAAAAGGTTTGGTGAACATAAATTATGTGCCACTTTACGATATTATTTCTTTCCTTCGTGTTTTCTCATAGAAATACAGTATACGTTTTATGGTAAGTGTTCCTGAGAAAGAGTTTTAGGAAATTTCATTAGCTAGATTTTGGCATATAAACACTTGCTGTAGGACAATTAGAGTCGGTTTTACATACCGCAAAAAGAAATCATCTTACGATCATGCTGCAGTGCGGGAGCGGTGTTTCGCACAGCCAAAGTTGTTGCTAAATTATTTTTTCCCCTGCCTTTATTTATGGCTATATCTGCTCGATTTTTTATTCATAGACAGTAAACCCTCGTTAACGCGTGGTAATTGGGTTCCAACCCTCTACGAGTTAGCATTTTTACGAGTTAATGGGGTTTCCCCCCCTCCACTCCCTCCAAAACATATTATACAGTACAGTACTGTACATTGAGAAAAAAATAAAAGTAAAACTAATAGAACCTTACCTTGTTTTGGTATTGCAGGGAAGTATTCAAGCCTGTAGGAGGCCTTTGGCAGGGTGAAGAGGTGGATTGGAGGGCTCTATGTCACTTTTCTGAACACTTTTCTAAGAAAAACACTGAACATTTTGAGCACTTAGACTACACACACTTAGATTACTATACACTGTAAGTGAGTTGATTTTTTTTTTTTTTTTTTTTTCCCATGATAGCCTCTACAAGTTATCCTGAATTACGAAATATTGAGGTATGAATTAATGAGGGTTTACTGTAATCTCGAATAGTTGTACGTGCTTAAGGTGTTGATAAAAAACGTTCGGCGAATATAAATTATGCACAAATTTATGATGTTCTTTCTTTCCTTCGTGTTTCTTCATAGAAGTGTATGTTTTATGGTAATTGTTACTGAGAAAGAGTTTTAGGAAAGTTCATTAGTTACATTTTGGTGTGACATGTAGAGGTATATGGTATGTAGGAGGACTGCTGGGCCTTGATAGCAGGCTGTGAAGCCTATGCCCAGAGTCAGACACATAAAGAATACAGTAATCTCTGTACTATCCGGACGACCACTATCTGGTGACCTCACTGTTCAGACATCATAGGCTGATAGCCAAAACCCCAAAATGCCCAAAAATTGGGGGGGGGGGGGAAATCTGGTTTTTTCCAACCACGTTAGTTTGAATTTCCCGCGCGCGTCGACCAGCTCCCTTCCCACGCTACCCCCCTCCTCTTAGTTCTGTCTCAACTCCCGTGAACAGTGGACGGCTGTCCAATCGTTTGCAGTATTTTCGTTCTTGTTTGAATAATCATAAGTCACAGTGCTAAGAATTAAGTGTAGTTAAACACTGGATTACTGGTCATGCTTCAAGAGCAATTATGACCACTGTATAAACCTTAGAGGTGGGGGTAAACAACAATCATGGACATGTAAGTAAACATTGTCAACTGCTAAATATTTTCCATAATCATTTCTAAATCCTCATTCTCTGGTTACATTTTATTTACTTCATGCTTTGTGTCCCGTATTTGAGTGCACAGGCTGTGAAAGAGGTGATTTTCTCAGTGATTACCATGTCTCTTACATACCTTCACTATCTAGTCAGCTGGTGAGCATTTTTGCCCTACACACCTGTAAATCATAATTTTTCTGGTAACATTTTATTTACTTCATGCTTTGTGTCCCATATTTGAGTGCACAGGCTGTGAAAGAGGTGATTTTCTCAGTGATTACCATGTCTCTTACATACGTTCACTATCTAGTCAACTGGTGAACATTTTTGCCCTACACACCTCTAAATCATAATTTTTCTGGTTACATTTTATTTGCTTCGTGCTTTGTGTCCCATATTTGAGTGCATAGGCTGTGAAAAGGTGATTCTCTCAGTAATAATCATATCTCTTTATTACGTTCATTATGTAGTCAGCTGGCGAACACCCCTGCCTTACTCACCTCAAAATCATTTTTTGGTTAAAATTCGATTAATTCATGCTTTGTGCCCATTATTTATGTGAATGGGGTCTTAAATAAATGCTATGTGTGTCCGGTAGGGAGGTAGGTAGGTGGTTTTCTGATTTGCGTTAGGTTAGGCAAGGGTCAAGAATGACCGGTGCTGTTGGTGAGCAGTGAACACCTTTGCCATACCTAACTCTTTTTCTGGTAACAGTTTATTTATTTGATGCTTTGCATCCCATATTTTAGTGCATAAGATGTGACAAATGATGATTTTCATAGTGATTGCCACATCCGATACTTACACTAACCTGCCAACTCGTGAACATCCCTGCCTTACTCACCTCAAATTCATCATTTTTGGGTTAAAATTCGATTAGTTCATGCTTTGTGCCAATTATTTATGTGAATGGGGCCTTAAGTGCTATGCATGTCCGGTAGGGAGGTAGGTAGGTGGTTTTCTGATTTAGGTTAGGTTAGGTTAGGGTCAAGAATGTCCGGTGCAGTTGGTGAACAGTGAATACCTTTGCCATACCTAACTCTTTTTCTGGTAACAATTTATTTATTTGATGCTATGTATCCCATATTTTAGTGCATACGATGTGAGAAATGATTATTTTCATAGTGATTTCCACGTCCGATACTTATTTACACTAAGCTGCCAACTCATGAACGTCTATGCCTTACATACCTCAAAATCATCATTTTTGGGTTAAAATTCAGTGAATTCATGTTTGTGTCCATTATTTAATGCATACGGTGTGAAAAAGGGTGATTTTCATAGTGATTTCCCTGTCTGATACTTACTTACACTTGCTGGCAAGTTGTGAGCACCTATTCCTTACTCACCTCTAAATCATCATTTTGTGTGCATTATTTATGTGAAAGGGGACTTAAATAAGTGCTATGCATGTCCGGTAGGGAGGTAGGTAGGTGGTTTTCTGATTTAGGTTAGGTTAGGTTAGGTTAGCTTCATGAATGACCAGCGCTGGAGCTTCAGGGCCACTATCCTGACAACACCACTTTCCGGTCATGCCTTTGGCTTTATTATGTCGGATAGTGGGAAGATTACTTGTATATATATATATATATACTGTATATATATATATATATATATATATATATATATATATATATATATATATNTTTTTTGCCGACGTCATTCTTTTTCGCGTTAAGTGAAGTAGGGTCAATACTACCCTCCCCTGTGATGCGAAATGAGCTGACGCTTTTTCAACGGGAGCTGGCAACCCTGCTTGATAGGTTTGGCACCACAGGAGCAGGCTCAGTAATGTTTGGGCAGCCACAGGAGGAGGATTGTCTCTGTGTGTGATGCACCACAAGGGCATGTTTTGACTCAAATAACACAGTTATTTGGTTACCTACCACATTCTCATCATGCCTAAAGTAACCACAAGCAAGGACAAACGTGTGGAAGTGATTACTTTATACAAAGCTGGCCACGAACTCCCATTTATTGCAAATCAAACAGGTGTTAGACTGAGGACAATGCAGAGACTGGTGAAGTGGTTCAAGGACAGTGGGGAGGCCATTCCTCCCACTCCACTTCCCAAGCCTGGGATACCTCGTAAGACAACCTTCAGGACCCGTCAGCTGATCTCAAGGCAAGTTAGCAAGGATCCAAGGCTAACAGCATGGGATTTAAAAGAAAAGAACCCACAGTTGCTGGCAGATGTGTCTGTCAGAAGTGTGCAGCAACTGTTGCATGACGATCTGGGCTACAGGAGTTTTTGTGCTCGTAAAAAACCACTGCTAACTGCACTTCAGAAGAAAAAGAGAGTAAATTTTTGTAAGAAATATCTTGCCTGGAGTGAGGAGAAATGGAAAACTGTGCTTTGGAGTGATGAGTCAACATTTACTGTCACTGGTACCCCTTCATCACGAGTGTACCGCAAACCAGGCAGTGACCCCCAGGATCCTGAGTACACTTCCAAGTTTGTTAAATACCCAGCCTCACTCATGGCTTGGGGCTGCTTTACATATTATGGTGTTGGTGAGTTGGTAATTCTACCTGCAAATGAAAAAGTGAACCAGAACAATTATTTGGAGCTCTTATGTGATGTTTTAAGTGACTCTTTTGATAAAACCAAGGCAAGAGTATTTATGCAAGATTCTGCCCCTGCACATGTTGCAAAGTCAGTGAAACAGTGGCTAACAGACTGTGAGGTTCCCTTTATTCGAGATTGACCCGGAAACAGCCTAGATATAATCCCATTGAGAATTTATGGGCGCACATGAAGCGTCAGCTGCGTAGTATGGACACATCATCTTTGCCTAAACTTGAGGCTGCAACTATGGAGCAGTTTTAGTCCGTCTGTTCTGCAAAACTACGCCATCAGTCTCCCCAGACGCCTTAAGAAGCTAATAAATGTGAAGGGGAATGCCAGTAAATACTAAATTCAATGGTGAGTGTTAATTTATTTGTTTCTCCTTGCTAACCACAAGAATGTTTTCTTTTTTTAAGATGGCGTCAACACTTTCCGCACTTACTGTATATAAACATACACGGTAGAGCAGTTCGGGTTGGTTCTATATACTGCGATAGGTAGTTTATCTTAGGGTCGCACTGCAGTGCGGGAGCTGTGTTGCACTAAATTATTTTTTCCCCTACCTTTATTATGTCTCTGTCTGCCTGATATTTTATTCACGTAATATCAGATAGTTGTACTTGCCTGTGGTATTGACGAAAACATTCAGCAAATATAAATTACAGTAATCTCTCCACTATCTGACGTAATAGGGCCAAAGGCATGTCTGGAAAGTCATCTTGTCTGGATATTGGGCCCTAAAGCTCCAGCCCCGGTCATTCCAGAACGTAACCTAAATCAGAGAACCACCTACCTACCTCCCTACCGGACATGTGTTTCACTTATTTAAGACCCCATTCACATAAATAATGGACACAAAGCATGAATCAATTGAATTTTAACCAAAAAATATTGATTTTGAGGTGAGTATGGCAGAGATGTTCACTAGTTGACAGCATAGTGAACGTATGTAACAGACATGAAAATCACTAAGAAAATCACCTTTTTCACAGCCTGTGCACTCAAATATGGGGCACAAATCATGAAATAAATGAAATTTAACCAGAAAAATTATGTTTTAGAGATGAGTATGGCAAATATGTTCACCATCTGACAGCATAGTGAACATGGGTAACAGAAATGTAATCACTAGGAAAATCACCTTTTTCACAGCCTGTGCACTCAAATATGAGACACGAGGCTTGAAATAAATGAAATTTAACCAGAAGAATGATGATTTAGAGGTGAGTACGACAAATATGTTCACCAGCTGACAGCATAGTGAACGTATGTAAGAGACACAATAATCACTAGGAAAATCACCATTTTCACAGCCTGTGCACTCAAATATGGGACACAAAGCATGAAATAAATAGAATGTAACCAGAGAATGAGGATTTAGAAGTGATTATGGAAAATATTTGGCAGTTGACAGTGTAACTCACCGGGTCGGTCAGGATCACTTGATGGTAGTGATCGTCAGCTTTTACTCTCCCGGAAGGGAGCTGAGAGCTCATATAGCCCGATTTCTGGGCAAGGCTGTGACCTTCACACATGCACACACCCATCCCCTTGCTCGAGGGGGACAGTAACCACTCGTCAGTGAAACTTTTCACAACCTGAGCAAGGCGCGAACTCCCGTCTACCAGATGGCAAGCGAGAACGCTACCACTACGCCAGCCAGCGGTGAACTTACATATCCGTGGTGGTTGTTACGAATATTACCCCACCTCTAAGGCTCTGACAGTGGTGAAAATGCTCTTGAATCATGTTCAGTAATCCAGTTTTGATCTGCATTTAATCCTTATCACTGTGAATTATGGTTGTTTAAGCACAGTTGAACACTACCACCAGCCATCCCGACAACCTCTTACTCATGATGGTAGTTGAGAGAGAACTGGGGAGAGGGGAAGGGGAGCCTGGGGAGCACGGAAAGCAGTCATAAACACAGCTGTTTGGCACCGTGTGCCAAATTCAAACTGGCGGATCGAGAAAATTGGATTTTTTCTTTTTTTTTTTTGCCATTTTTTGGCATTTCTGGGTTCCAAACGTCCCAGCCAACGATGTCCGGACAGTGGGGTGTCCTGTTACTGGGCGTTCGGATAGTAGGGTGATTACTGTATGCACTAATTTTCAATGTTTTTTCTTTCCTTCTTGTTTCCTCATAGAAATATATATGTTTTATGATGATTATTACTGAGAGTGATTCTGGATAGGGGAATCTGGGGGACACTTGACCCTGCCAAAAACCCTCTACTCTATCGGGTACGTTTATGTGAAGCTACAGAATGTGGTGAATGTTTTTGGTTTATCTGATAGTATCAGGATTCTGGGGGCTTGAGAGATGAGTGAATGGAAGCATGGCCCATTGGATTGGGCAAATTTGGGCTGTCAGGACATTGCTACTCCTCACCTTGCCCTTGGGTGGGAATGGAGGTCTGGATGATGATGATGATGATGTTACTGAGAAATTTTTAGGAAATTTCATTAGCAACATTTTGGTATATAATCATTTACTGTAGGACAATTCGGGTTGGTTTTACATATTGCAAAAGGAAATTATCTTACAATTGCACTACAGTGTGGGAGCGCTGTTTCGCACGGCCAGAGGTGATGCTAAATTATTTTTTTCCCTGTCTTTGTTTATGCCCCTATCTGCCTGATTTTTTTATTCACGTAATCTTGAATAGTTGTACTTGCTTTTGGTGTTGATAAAAACGTTCAGTGAATATAAATTATGCGCTGATTTACGATGTTTTTTCTTTCATTCTCGTTTCCTCATAGAAATATATGTTTTGTGGTAATTATTACTGAGAAGATAGAGTTTTAGGAAATTTCATTAGCTACATTTTGGTACATAAACATTTACTGTAGGACAAATCGGGTTGGTTTTACGTACCGCAAAAGGAAATTATCTTGCGGTCGCGCTGCAGTACAGGAGCAGTGTTTCGCTAAATCTTTTTTTCCTCTGCCTTTGTTTATGCCTCTATCTGCCTGATTTTTTATTCTCTAATCTTGAATAGTTGTACTTGCTTGTGGTGTTGATAGAAACATTCGGCGAATATAAATTATTCACTAATTTACAATGCTTTTTCTTTTCATAAAGCATAAAAATCAAGAGGTGATTTCGTTCAGCGCACCTTGCGTCGTCCAGTAACAAGCAGGTGAGATTAGGTCCGACACAGCCTGCATCATCGAGTAATGAGTAGGTGACTTTTGCACCGCTACCCTAAGTATTGAAAGGGTTAACATAATGGCAGAAGGAACTAAATCTGACCTAACCTAGCCTAACTGTACTTAATAATTTAACCTAACCTAACCTCCAGTTGGGAAATTGGGAAACAAAATCCACCTTTGGGTACGTTGAGTTTCTTCCATTGCGTTGGAAACAGTTGTAGGTACATCTTAAGGAGCTTGACGTTAGTAACGGAGTAAATTTTTCAACAAGAAAAGTAATTTACCAAGCTGAAAATAGTCAGAAATATACAGGAACAAGCTGGAGGAATATGAATTGGATTGGTAAGGTCTTTCTGCTGCTTAAAGTGCACATTTACCAGTAAATAAATCAGTCTAGCAGTACCTGTGTTTTGTTTCCGCTGGATTATTCGTGATTTCAGACTATTCAGGCACTTCTTCATACCATATAGCCTGGATAATCGGTCCATCTCTGTTCTTTGGTAGATGGTGATCTGAAAATTGGGCATACCCTTACTTTAAAATATGCTCTTTCATATCACAATGGTAGAAACTCTGTTGTGAAAATAAGAGTTTGTAGTAATATCAACATCAGAGAAAATCCTTGGAACTTATCTGTTACAGTGTGACTAAACTTTGAGAGATGGGAGATAATAAATTTATATTAGGTATACTCTTACTCTTCAACATAATCTCTTTTGTATGAGAAGAGTTTTTCCCATAAATACCATCTATCCCTCTAGCTATAGTCTGATGCCATAATCCCAAGGTGTCAGTTTGTCTTTGAGTTAGTTGTTTTGCAGGGAGGAGCAATAATCCTCCGCCAACCCACTTGTTGACATGTTGGGAACACTAATGGGTTGGTTATATACTTACCACCCAGCATTGTAAATGGTGTCCTGGTTTACAGGAAACCATTAGATTTGTCACTCAGTGTAAAGCCACCTGAAAATGAAAGAAGAGTATTAAAAAGTGACAGGAAAGATGGGAGAAATAGGAAAAGAGGAGGGCAGACACAGAAAAAGAATGGTAAAGATGAAGAAAAAAGTAGGCAGTACTACATCAAGTGAGTGAATGATGATTGCCACCAGCAACCACCTAGTTACACTGTGTTGTAAGTGAACAAGCTGCAGTCAGAATAGGTAAATAGTACAGTACAATAATTCTGTTTTCCCCCCTTTTTTGTGGATTTTATGTTTCTGCCACTTTTCCTGTTCTTCTTTGACAGTAAACTCAGTTACCCAGCATTTAGCAGCTAAGGGGGGCAGATGAAAATTGGTGTACTTTACTGATGGATATTAATGTAGTATCCCCCCCCTAACACCCCCACAGGGGGTCAGACACCCTATAGAACCCTATATCTGTACTAAACTGTTTAGACATTGAAAAACAGCATTAAATGCTATAATAAGCATGATAAAGTGTCATTGTACTGTACTGTACCATACACTGTGCACACCCGACCGCCGAGGTAGGTTAGTAGGGCAGGCAGAAAGAGGAAAGGCAGACCGAACCAAACATGAGGAGGATTGAGAGATGTTCAAGGCATTAGTAACAAATAAAACAGAAGATTTGAGGCAAGAAATGCAAAGCATGAGTGACAAATAAAACAGAAGATTTGGAGCAATAAATGCACCAGAGAGTAGCTGGAGGATTTCTTGATAAATCCCATATGGTTAGTGTCACATTGATAACAATAAAGGTGAGGAATTCGATCATAAGCAGACCTGTGTCTTGACAATATGGCTGCCATACAGTGTGCTGGCGAGAGAGTGGCGACCTTGGGAAGGTGGGATGACTGATGTTTTAAGTATTTTGCTATGAGATGGGCTAGAGGAAAAACGGTATGAAATATATTGAGGACGTGGGATATACTGTATATATTTAATATTAAACTTGAGAGAAAACAAAAAATAGGGCCATACAGTAGTAAATTAGAAAGTATTACAGTACAGCCATTGTCAGGTAAACCCCAGGAAAGGAGAGATTGCCAAATTTGGCACCATAAGAAACATTGTTTTGATGGTGATACCCACAACACTGAATTTGGTCTCCAGTTTATAGTACTGTAATGTGTATGGGGAGGGGGGCAGTCCTGCAGGTAAGAAATTAGAACGTAATGAAGCCATCTGTTGTCAGCCATAGTTCCAAGATATGAGTAAAGTTGCCAGGAAATTGTGTTTGGGTGACGAGACAGATAGCCATGTCTTCAGTTTTGGGGCTTCCCAAATTGAGCCATTTTTCTGTGATTGATAATGATATGCCGGATGATGCATCAATGGATAACTGAAAGTTTACTGTAATTACAATCCCAGGCTCACCAAATTTGAGCCTGGGGGACTGTACCTGAAGCTGCCTTCTTTAGCAGTCAACCCTTCACCTTTCAGGGCATGGGGGGGGGTTAGAATTATGAAACATTTTTATAACCAGGCTGCACCACCCAGTCATATTAAACCTTGGTACTAGTACATTACTACCTCATTATCGACAGAATTTTTGTCAATGATTTGACTATTACGAGGTCTGTTCAGAAAGTATCTGACCTTAGCCTCTAAAAAAAATAAATAGCTAACCTGTTGAGCTAGGACACTAATCCCCCTCCAAGTAGGCCCCTTGTGACATGACACATGTAGTCCAACGTTCTTTCCACTGCCTGAAACATTTTTCAAAGTCGGTTTTCGGGATCACCTGCAGGTTTTTGTTGCATTCGTCATGATCTCTTCTCTCGGATGAATGTTGCTATCACGATTCAGATTTTCTGAAGATTGTTATCACTGGAGATGAGACGTGGGTGTATGGGTACAGTCCAGAAACCAAAGCACAGTCATCCCAATGGAAGCATGTAGGGTCGCCTCGGCTGAAAAAAAGCACAACTGGTCCGCAGCAAAATGAAATGCACTTCCACGTTGACAGTTGTTTTTCTACTACTGCGGTGTTGTCGTTTTCGCTTTTGAAGGCTCCAACTTGCTTTCATGCGTTGGCCTTGGTCACCTAATGGCGACTGTCCATGCTGCTCGATCTATGGCAGCTTCCCTATTCAGTCCCTTAATCCTGAGGTCATACTCAGTGAGTGACCTTGTCCCTACCCCCAACATTAATCTTCTCACTTTCTGCACCCAGTTATCATCCCCTATCCTCTCCACATGCCCAAACCATCTCAATCACTCTCTCCTCATCACAGCACCAATACCTGAACATTCCAGTCCCATCCTACCTCTCGGCTCTTCCATCGTAAACCTATCACTGCACATCCACCTAAGCATTGCCATTTCTGTACGTTCGAGCCTGCGAATGTTCTCTTCCTTTACTGCCCAGGTCTCACTACCATACATCAATACACTCCTAACACATGCTGCATACAAAGACCCCTTAGCATGGAGGGAGAACCTTCTCACTGTCAGGAGAGGCAGCAGCTTCCTGAACTTCTTCCAACCTCTCCTCACTGTAGCCACAGAGCTAACTCCTACCCCACCTCCAGCACATGACATGTCTCCCAAATAACAAAACTCTTCCACACACTCACGAGACTCACCAGCAAGTTCAGTCCTTTCACGCCTGGCAATCTGCACATGCTTTCCCTGACACACCGTACTCATGAAATCAGCATTATCACGCAGTCTGCCTGTAATACCACTACATCTGTTATGCACCCACTTATCAAAACACTGCACAAGATGGAATTACTTCCCACGCCGTTGTGACAAATCGCACATGGCCATTCTCCCATGTTCTTTGACAGTACTACCCCCAGCCCTAGATACCATCACTTTTCTTTTATCTGCATTTACTCTTAACCCATAAAGACCACATTTTTTTGAGGCTGTGCCCCACCACAGCCGCAATTTGGGTTAATTTGTCAGCTTTTACCAAGGTAAAAAAATTTCTTGCAGATTTGAAGAGCTTGAATTTACACACCTGAAAATGCCAGTCTCCGTCCCCTAGGCCTAATGGTTACTGCAAAACTACTTATCAAAGATTATAAAAGTCCCCACACATGGTAAGAGAGAAAACAGGAAAACGTCGGCGGAAACCTAATTTTTACTAGAGAATCTTACCAAAATCAATTAATGTAAAATATGTTTCTGTTGGCGAAACTAGGTGTACGAGTCATCATGGGAGTAGGAAAAAAAATAGGCAAAAAAAATTATTTCCAAACAAAAAAATTTGAAAAAAATTAATTTTTGCTAATGAGTTTTACCAAAATCAATGTAAAATATGTTTCCATTGATGAAACTAGGTGCAGGAGTCAGCATGAGAGTAAGAAAAAAAAAAAATGATGAGTAGCCTATACACACTGATCGTGGCCAGGACAAAGGATTGGGAGGGAGGAAAAGGGGGGGGGGGTGGGGGTTCTCTGGGGGGGGTGGGGGGGGATGAGACACCTCCCCCAATGCAGGGTAGGTTGTGTGGGGGTATTATTGTGGGAGGAAACTCGCATTAAATGATCATAGCAGGGAAATTGCTGCTTCATTCCATCTAAGGGGGGGGTGGAGGAGGGGGTGGAGGTCTCTGGTAGGAGTGAGGGGGGATGAGACACTCCCCCAATGCAGGGGGGAGGTGGTGTGGGGGGGTCTTATGGTGGGAGGAAACACACACAAAGGGATCATAGAAATGCTGCATCATTTGATATAAAGAGGGGGTGGAGGAGGGGTTGGGGGGGTCTGGTGGGGGTGAGGGGGGATGAGACACACCTCTAATGTGGGGGAGGTGGTGTCGGGTTATTATAGTGAGAGTAAAGACACAAAGTAACCACTGCAGGGAAATTGCTGAGTCATTCAGTATGAAAGAGGGTGAAGGAGGGGTGGGGGGTCTCTGGTGGGGGTGAGGGGGGATGAGACACACGCCTAATGTGGGGGAGATGGTGTGGAGGAATTATTGTGGGAGGAAAGACACAAAGTAATCACAGCAGGGAAATTGCTCTGTCATTCAGTATGAAAGGGGGGTGGAAGAGGGGTGAGGGATCTCTGGTGGGGGTGAGGGGGGATGAGACACTCCCCCCCCATACGATGTAAATGTTGTATTGGTTGGTAGTTTGGGTGAGAGGGGACAGTGCTGGCTGCATCCAGTCAGCCAGAGGAAGATGGAGAAGTGCCTTGGGAGGTCCCCCCACAGACTTGGCGAGGGGGCAGGATCTTCCTTCCCACCACCTCATCCCTTAGTTCTGATTGGGTAGGAACCATTTACGTCATAAAACGGGCTGGCTTAGTGCTTGGCAGTTTCTGGCAGACCTTCTGTAATCGTCAGTCGTAGGACTTTACGTGGCAAACTGGCAAACTGACGATCGTCAGTCATAGTACTTTAGGGATTAAGCCCTTGTACCCCATACCATCTCTCCACTTCCTAAATCTTTCCTCCACCTCCCTTTCATTCTTCCACCTCCCTTTCATTCTCTGCAACCAACACCAACTAATCAGTATACAGCATCTCCCATGGGTGTTGTGCATTACAGACATGCACCAATCAGACTGTCAACAAATTAGTACCTTGATGTTATCTGTTCTCTTTGTGACACAGTTCAGTGAAAGAGACCAGACCTTTGGAAAGCAGTTTGGAAGCTGCACTGTAATAATGCCTCTGCCCATTCTTCTCAACTGATTCAGAAATTTTTGGCCAGACACAACATCCTGCAGGTCCAGCAGGTGCCAGGCTCACCAGACAATGCTCAGTGTGGCTTTTGGTTATTTGCCAAGCTCAAAACTCTGCTGAAGGGTTCTCATTTATAGACGAGAGAAGAGGTCATGACGAATGCAATGAAGCACCTACAGGAGATGCCAAAAACTGACTTCGGAAAATACTTCACGCAGTGGAAAGAATGCCGGGCTACGTGTGTCAAGTCAGAATGGGCCTACTTTGAGGGGTATTAGTGTTCTAGCTCAGCAGGTTAGCTATTTATTTTTTTAGTCTAAGATCAGATACTTTCTGAACAGACCTAATTGATGGAATATGTTCTGGTGGAAATTATGGTATTTATTCATTTACAATATAGGCAGAAAAAAAAATACTCCCCACTAGGTGTCACTGGCAGCATCCTCCTGCCAACCCTTTGGTCACCACCTTTCGGCTCTACTCCTTTCCATCTACGAATCTTACTGTCAGTAAATAACAAAATGTTCTTAGTGCCTGTAGCTCTTTCTGTGAAATAAAATGTTTGCTTTCAGATCCACTCATTTCCATCTATGCATCTCACTGTTTCTTTTAACCCTTTCGATACTTAGCGTAACGGTGCAAAAGTCACCCCTCTTGTTACTGGATGACGCAGTCTGCGTCTAACCTGATCTCACCCGCTTGTTACTGGACGACGCAAGCTACGTCAAACAAAATCGCTCCTTGATTTTGCTTTATGGAAAAAAAAAAAACATTGTAAACTAATGCATAATTTATATTTGCCAAACATTTTTATCAACACCATAAGTACAACTATTTGAGATTATGTGAATAAAAAATCAGGCAGATAGAGACATAAATAAAGGCAGTGTGATGAGTAAGGATGGAAGTTTTGGGGAGGAAGTGTTTGAAAGGGTACAGCAAGGAAGGAAGGTTGTTGGTTCACTGAAACTGGTGATGGGAAATAGGGAGGTGAGTATGGTACAGCAGGGAGGGAATGTTGTTGGGTCACTGAAAGCAGTGATGAGAAATAGGGAGGTCACTGCATGATAGTACTGTGATCCCTACCCAGATGTATGAAAGCAAGGCGTGGACCCTGCAAGAGTGGAACAAGTCAAGAGTGAGAGCACTGGAAATGAGTTACCTGCAAGGAGCATGTTGAGTGACATGGACAAGTTGATGAATGAAGAAGTGAAAGAACATTGTGGGGTGGATATGGATGTGATTGAGAAAATTAGGAGAAATACACTGAGGTGGTTTGGACATATGGAGAGAATGGAGAATGAAAGGCTGACTAAGAGGGTGTATGTAGGTGAAGTGGAGGGAGGGGGAGACCGAGGATGAGGTGAAGGGATGGAGGAGAGAGGTATATGAGGGAGGGGGGAGTGAGTTGGGAGGAGGGCAGTCAAATGGTGGGTGAGTGACTTTGAGGCATTTTGTCTGCAGCCACCTTTTGCAGGAATAGGGCGTCGGGCTATACAGTAGATAGATAGATAGTCATCATCATCATCATCATCATCATCATCCAGACCTCCTTTCCCACCCTAGGGCAGGGTGAGGAGTAGCAGCGTCCAGACAGCCCAAATTTGCCCAATCCAATGGGCCACGCTTCCATTCACTCATCATTCAAGCCCCCAGAATCCTGGCTCTATTGGATACGCCAAAAACATTCACCACGTTTTGTAAATATTATATAGGCATTAGTATATATCTCATAACACATTGTACAGGGTGTAGTGTCTGATTTCACATATCTGTACACAGTGTGTTGTCCCAGACTATCAAGAATCCTAACATATGTTTCTCAAAATATCCTTGTAGTCCAAACAACCAAGAAACTCATGATGTACAGTATTTAAACACGTGGAAGCCCACAGGAGATCGATTAGACACTACTACCTTACCTAAACATCCTTTCCCACCTGTATATAATGGCAGAGAGAAGCCCTTCACAGCAGAGAAGGGGATAGAGAATACCCAAGCAAAATTAGGGCAGAGTAAGGAGAAAGGGGAGACTGGCCGTCACGCTAAGCTCGTTTGTAAATCACTATCAAGATAACTGTACAATAAAACTCAGTAACCCAAGAGTGCTGTAACTCACCTTCGTTGATAATACGTCTCATGACTTTATTCTGGTTGTATTAAATAATCCATCATTGACTTCCCAACAAGTACCTCCGACCACGCTTCCGAGATTGGTGTTCATTGGTAACAATGAACCCATTTACGAAAAACTATGTTAAACTACAATAAATTACTACAATAAATCACGTTACCGAGATTGGCGACAGCGGTGAACCACAATACGCTGCGTCATCGAGATTGGTGTGTAGTGGTAACCACGAACCCACTACTACCACTTAACAGCGGTAAACAAAGCCGATTAATGTTAAAACCAAAGCAATCAAACAAACATAACGTCTCGGTCCTACCCACCTCAGCTCCACGATTTACAAGAAACAATAGCTTACGTCTATCAACAACTTTACAAACCTACAAGTTAATCACAATGACTAAGGAAAATCAAGCACTACAAATTAAGAAGCAAATAAGCAAACAAAGAGTCGAGGAACCTACAAACAACACAAGAAGAGTGACGAGGGAGGAAATTCCGCTAGCAGTCTAACCAACATGATAAGCTAAGACACTGCTGACATCCCCATACTTCCACCACGATCTCCACCTTCTCCACCACGATCAAGTAACCACAAGCGAGTATACAGTAGGAAGAACGAGTTACGAAGGGGGGGGGAACAAAGAGCAAGAAGAAGAAGCAAAAGTGAGTGGTGTCATCGGAGTAAATCCCAACACAGCTGAATTTCCCCCACCTACTCCACCACCCCACCACGACCCCCACAACCATCATCTCCACCACCTGGAAGATGCGAGCATGCGTCTGCCTACCCCAGTGATGACCAAACGATGCTGACGTGTTTATCTTCAACAACACCTGCCTCACCACAACTCATACCAGGACCTTGACCTACCCTGCCAACACGCTCCAGCCATCATCACTATCATCAGCAGCAGCAACCTAGCCAGTACTCCCAGCAAAGTTAATATAAGTGAGTTGAACATTTACTCTATTAGTTTAACAGTACTACTTCATTACACAGTGATAGACAATTATAAATCCTTATATCAACATTTTAATACAAACATATGAATATCTAGTGAGATCAGAGAATCAGAATATAAGCACACATGTATCATTCATATTACAGTGACAAGAAAAATCAAGTGAAAATGCCTAACACAAATGGAGCTAGCAACAGTGTGGTATACTCAACTACACACATTAGTACTTTCAACCTGTACCTCAGGATGAATTTAAAAATGAGCAAACATACCAAGTAAGTTGACTTCACAACCTTTGGAGGACTCTAGTGTCAAGTGATGTGTGGTACAAAGGAAACTAAGTGAATACTGTACAAATTGTAAATATTGTTTATCTAATTTTATATAAAATAACAAAATATGGGTTACATATAATGTCATCAAAATTCAAACTGTCAAGCCAATACACCTGTGGTGTCTCACTTGGCCAATACACCCATGATGTCTCAAATAATATACGCATGGTGTCTCAAATAATAAACCCATGGTGTCTCAAATAATAAACCCATGGTGTCTCAAATAATATATGCATGGTGTCTCAAATAATAAACCCATGATGTCTCAAATAATATATCCATGGTGTCCCAAATAAACTGTGCAACATAATTAAGCCAATACACCTACAGTATGGTGTCTCAAATTAGCAAGTACATCAAATATGATTAATTCATGATATGATTGTATTGCTATTGCTGTATAAGTTATATACACATGTATCAGTTATATAGCTACAATGACCACACCTGTGACTCCTGCAATTGTGTTACAGTTTGTACAATTATTTAACTACAAACTCTTGCATTACTGCAATCATGTTACAATTCC
>JAGKTI010011738.1:3123-25815 GCA_018397915.1 Birgus latro | reverse complement strand
AGGATAAAGTTTATTTCATCATCACAAACATCCTTCTCCTTCTACCTTCATTTATCATGACACGTGCGGCAGAATGTGTTCAGAAATAGGAAGAGGAAAGAATCCGACACACTGTTCAGTGGAATCAAATATAAAACCATTCATT
Source organism: Birgus latro (assembly GCA_018397915.1). Lineage (NCBI taxonomy): Eukaryota > Metazoa > Arthropoda > Malacostraca > Decapoda > Coenobitidae > Birgus > Birgus latro. The sequence goes on along the minus strand of JAGKTI010011738.1, from coordinate 25,670 downwards.
CATTAGTGAATCTACGAAGCTTTAAGTTTCTCCTCACAGACCAACTCATTCAAATGAACATTTTTGTTTATAATGCATATGGGATGGAGGCTATTCTGTCGACTTTCGTGTTAAAAACGAAGTGCAACCCTTTTGTTACAAGTCTCCATACATACTTCATCCGCCCATATCCATCTTTGATCAATACCATTGTCACCACTTTCCAATTGTTCACAGATCCACCAACATCCAGGCAACTTCTTGGCTTTCCATGTATCCTCAAACACACACACACACACACACACACACACACACACACACACACACACACACACACACACACACATACATCCAGCTCTTGGCAATACCTAATTCATAGCAAATATCATTATGTGACCAAAGCACACTCACTCACTCTGCTTTCACGAATATCTATATTTCTTATCTTATCCAGCCTACAAAACCGGTGTGCATACCTTAGTCCTCGCACTGCTTCTGTTCTCGCTCTTGATTATGTTCTTTTCACGGCATGCCAGAATCTCACACCCATTCGTTAATGTGAGTGCCAACACACCTATATGAAGCCTCTGTTGTTAAGACCCTTCGGAAGGGATGGTAAACTTAATCTGTTATTCTTCATGGCGAAAACAACATTGGGATATTACTGAGCACAACATGACAGTTTACGTGGATGGAAAGCTTGACAGTCTATTGTTCTTATGGAAAAGTTTGTAAAATTAGTGGATTATTAGGAAAACCTGTACGAATACTCAGCTGGCTTCTCATATACGTGCCTAATGAGAAATCTTAATAGGCTATTGGAAAATCTTTCGAGTATACGGGGCGTTTCGAAAAGTTTTTGAATGTAACGTACAGGGACTTACGGGAACGCAGCTTAGATTAGCGTGCCTTGTGAAATACTGACCTGAGTCCTCCTTGACTGTCCAGTGAAAGGTGATACTAACATGCCTTCTGGAATACTGACCTGACTCCCCCTTGATTGTCCAGTGGTAGGTGAGGGCTGCGGGGTGAGCTAGTACACTGCAGGCTAGAGTGACATCACCACCCTGTTCCACCAAATACTCGGTTCGTTGCCCAGCCATGCACACCGGGGCGTCTGTACCGGGTAGAAAGAGAAGTTTGCTGTTAGTACGGAGAGTCTGTCGAAGGTATTTCAACCTGTGGTATAAGTACAGTGTCGCCTGGGGTATGTTTGGGGTACGCAGTAAAATTCTTTTTACTCGTTTTCGAGGTATATTAATAAAATAACTATTGAACTGCAACTGTACTTGTCTCTGTTGCATGGATATTACAACAACATTTTTCGGTGCCATTACGCCATTTTAGTTTCTCTGTTGCCTTTCGGGCTGAATTTTATTCAGCTTTGGCTGGTGAAGTTTGGAAATAGAGGGATTAATATATTCTTACATTTTTAAGGCTCCTATGACTCACTCAGCTGAATAAAAATGTGTGTTATCAGACAGAACAGAATTCAAGAATCGTCCTGATCATGAGGGTGTTAACAGTGCCTATAAAATCTGAGTCTGAAATGACTAAATTTCAGCTCAATAAAATCATCTGAAGTTATGGCAAGTGGAAAAGAATGCTTGATCTTCACGGTCATAGGAGGGTTATTTGGTCCACAGTCTGCTTGAACTCATGCCTAAATTAAGCAAAACCGTCCGACGATAGTATAGCAAAACAAGAAACACGCGATAATGGTGAAGGAATTACTTAGATTTCTCCCTTATCCTTGCCTTCTGAACTAGTTTACTTGTACCCTAGACTGGTACGATTTTCAGGAAATCTAGTACCTGTAGGCAAATGCGGGACAAAGCTGGCAAATGTGTTTTTCTAAAGGAGTAGGATGTGCTGAATCCATTTAAAGCATTTGCAAGGTTCTGTCTTGATTCTGGGTCCCATGTAAACCTCAAAAATAACATGGCCGACTGATGGACCGGAAATTTATTGAATTTATTCTGCTATAATATAAAAGCAAAAATCTTCAGAAAATAGTTTAATTGTGTTAGTGTTATGTTAATTATAGTGCTGTTTAATGATGTTACATATATATTTGCCTAGAATCCTATTCACTGGAATATTATCAGTAAACGGGAGTGTGCAGAGTGTGCACATGCTAGATAGCATGTGTACATATATATGACAGTCTGTATCTGTACTGTATCAATACTGTATGTGTACATGTTCATCTGTAATGATGATTCTTTTCTTCTGTTGCAGATGTTTGAAGCCTAAGTCATCTTCGTAGTTCACATAATTTAAAAAAAAAAAAAGTCTTTTGTCTGAAACGATAGGCTAGAAGACCCAAAACTTTGCATTCTCTGTCAAGAAAACACACGTGAAAAAACTCGCAAATTTGATGCAAGAAGCAAGGTAGCCCTGCAAGCTGCACAGGCAAAAAGAAAACTACGTGATCATGAGAACTGAAATACAACAGACCGTACTGATGCTATGATAGCTTCAGATTTTAACAATGAACTCTTCTACCATGGGATTTGCTATACATATTTACCAATAGTTTCCACACATCACTACTAGACAATCTACAACAGGCTTCTTCATTATAAAAGCCATCATCCAGCCAACCCCAAGAAAATACAAGCAGAGAACCGAGGTATGCAACAGTGCTACGAAGTTCTGTCAGTGATATGACTTGGAAAGATTGTATGTTCAGTCAGGCTGCTTCCCCCGAGGAAAGAGAGGTAGCCGAGACAGGACGACACACTCCCAAATTACCCATCCACACACACACATTTATTCGTATCTTAGCCCCAAGGGGAGAAGGGACAGGTCCTCACTGCACCACACCGCACGAGGATTAACTGCGTAGTGCAATCAACGACATCCGCAGCAGGGCCAGACAGCAGAGCTGATTTACCCCTGCCACATCGTAATGGACCCGTCCCCTTACCCACACCTGACCTGATCAGCTGATCAGAGTATCCCCTCAGGGCGGCATCAGGATACAACAGTCGAGATACAACTGTAAAAGAAAATTCCTGTCTGTGACAACGTTCTACAGGAATATCTCTATTCTGGAGGCCTAGAAATATGACCCAGTCATTCATGTACACCTTTTTGGAGTGCATGACCTCATTGCTGCTGATGGGACGTACCACAATAAATGATACAACGGTTTCAGAAGAATGACATCAAAAGCAGAGAAAGCGTCCAGTGAAGAGTCAACTGTTGCTAGGGAATGGTTAGTTATGGAGTTCAAAGAAACAGGCAAAAAAAAGCACAAGTACTTGACCTGTCGAAAGTATGGCACCACTAGTGTGAACTGGCAGTGAAAGCATAAGGGGAAATACCCATGCCATTTCTCAGCAGGAGAAGCACTTTCAAAGCCAAGCTTAAGCATCAGACTGGTGAATTTTATGACTGCATCACACTGCAACCACTTGAAAATCAGGTTCTGCTTGTTCCCATAGAATATGTTAACATTCAATTTTCGAAATTAGTATCTGAAGAAGAACCCTTACACATACCTCAGTACCAGGCCAACGAGGAATTCGTTGAGATGGTACACGTGACACTGAAACTCAGATTTGACATCCTCTCACATCCTATCTGTAAAGGATTTGTCGTTCACGAGGAAAAAAACGATCTCTTCCATTCCTGGAAGCCTGATAATGTTTCCGAGACTCATGTTTGGCGGCCAGAATATACTGGAGGAAGACTCGGAAGAATATCCTGACCGTGAGGACCCACGCCAGAAAGAAACAAGAACCCAGACAAGGATTCTCAGCATAGCACAAGACATTGTGTATAACCTCAGTGGCGGCAAACGTTGGACACCGAAGCACGTTGGTGCCTGCAAAAAGAGAAATACAAGACAGAAATGTTCCTCTTCCACAAACATGGAGCAATTTCATCATGTTTAAGGAAAACAAGCCAGATCTGGCAAGGTTCTTATCGCAGCAGCTGATCGTACAAGCACCAAGGAACAAGAACCATTGTTGCTGCTGGATTCTTCAGCAATGAAGAGCAGGTCGAGTCCTCTGCCCCTGACGTCAACAGTGAAGAGCTGGAAGCATGCCACAAAGCTGACACTCGAATAATTTTACACTGTGTGAAAACCCAGGCTTCCAGCATTGTAGCTGTGGCTCGGGCCACTGATGAGCTGGTTCTCCTGCTGGCCCACTTTGCAAAGATGTCATGTTCGAGGATTTGGATGAAACCGGACACATCCAAGACACCGAAATTCATCCCTATTCACTCATTGAGGTTCAGTCTAACAACCGTATTCTTACCGCCTTGTCAGCTGAGTCTGTTAGGCTCTGACACAACTTCGTTCTTGGCTGGCCACACCAAGAAATCCTGCTGGAACATATAGAACATCACAACCTCTGGCCAACCCTGGGCAAAGGTGATCTCATTGACCAAGCTTCTCCAAAATCTCCAAAGGCAACACAAGTACATGTGTGGACAGCACTAGGTCAACCCTGTTTGTTCAAGCTCACCTCTTGGAGATGCTGCCACCAGCACATGAAGCTTTGTTCTTCCACATCAAGCGAACACACAATCAAGCAGCAGTATGGGAACAGGCTGACAAGCAGCATACTGTATTGCCCCCCTCTCCCCCCCCCCCCAGAGAATTACCAGTGGCGCTTTAGTCCCCACTTTGATGTCCCTGTGCTCAGTGCCCGAGTCCTGCTTAGAATTGATCAGCTACAACTGCACAAGAATTACAGAAGTGGTAACTGCAAATGAAGGAAGAGTAAGTTGCCATGTACTGCTGCATGTAAGTGTAGCATAAGGGAAAGATGTGAAAGATGAAAGTGTCTTTGCTGGCGAGGTTAAATCCACCATGTGATGATAAACGCACTACATGAACATACTGTGTTGAATTTAATAGGCTTTCTTTTTTTTTTCATTTTTTGATGACCTAGTGTATCATGCAAGCAAAATTATGTTCTGTGTTAAAAAGTGCAATAAATGATTAAAAATGACGAATAAAAAAGACAATTTTCATTTATACAACAAATATCCTGGTCTGTTTCTTGGTCCAGCCAGTAGTCATGTTGAATATAATTAGTTACATCTCGTGAACAACGCAAAACTGTTTTCGCAAATGGCAAAAATGAATTTAGCAAACCTAAATCCTTCAGAAAAAACTATTGGCAAGCTTTGTCTCGTACTTGCCTGCCACTCTTATACTAAATCGAATTTGCAGAAACGGTACCAGTCTACTAAGTGTGTGCTGACTTTCTCTGCTTTTGTCAAGTCGTGCTTGTAGTTTCTGTCCTAATAGTTCGGAAGTTCTTGTTAACGCCAGACGATTTTGTTCAGCTAAGAGTGAGCATCGCAGCCCGAGAGTGATATTATTAATACCGTTGATCCAACTATGAGTGGTACAACTCTACTGCTCTATTCCAGCTCACGGCAGAAATTTTTATTGTTCTCTGAGTGAGTACGCTGACCTAAGAGTGTTAATACTGGTGCCGTTAACGCTTTCATACTCGACACAATTATGACAATCTGTTGCAACTAACACCAAACTGTTTTACTCAGTTGATAGTCAGTTTCGGGTGCTTGAGTGTTACTGAATACAATTATAAATTATCTCTGTCTACTCACATGCCCCATTGGTCAGCTGAATAATGAAGGGAAACAAAAGAGTTTAGGAATAAAACATATCGATAACACGACGGTCGTTAAGGCAGACAGTTTTTGCTAAACTCAAACACCTTTCAGATTACGATATTAAACAGTTGAATTTGCTGTCCGGCCCTGGGATTCTGACATACTGAAGATCGATTGCCTGTTGCAACTTAGATTTGTTTTTCCACGAAGTTTAAGAGACACAAGAAGATTCCGTATTTTGCTTTCCTTGATCTTCCTGCAGAAAACGGTTTAACATAAGAATATTTTCCTCTCGTACTAAAGTTTTTTTTTTTTTTACCCGTAATCACCAGACTTGACCGAGATTCCGACAATAGGCCTAGTTTGCCTCGTGGACAAGACGGTGTTAGGCCTATGAGGCTGGCTGCCCATGACATCTCAGACTGAGATGCGCTGTTGCCGTGTGAGGTGCAATCATGTGGCTTCTGTCTCTGCCATAGAGTTAGAGCCGCATTGTCCGGAATCCTGGACATGCCTGGCGAGTAGAAACATTACTCTTCATTTTGCAACACTGCAAACACCAACCTGTGCAGGGAACTGGAGCATCACGTGGGACGTATGAACTCCACGCGTGCCAAGTTTCAGTGGCATACCTCATGACTGAGGCTGGCTGTGATCCTTAGAAGATAAAAGTCATTTTTTTTCCCATTTTTTGACACTTTTTTTTCTTTTTTTTCCTTCTATGCTAGTTTCATTTCAAAATGTAACAGATAATTTACTTTAGAAATGCATGTATTTCATGTAAAAATTATAGAAATAAAAGTGTGCCATTTATTAATACATTTTTTAATCCCCACAGGTATGTCCGGAATCCCGGGCATGTCTGGGGTTAAAGTACTAAAACCAACCCTGGTGATTAAGGGAGGAACAGGAGACATGGGAGGAGCGGGCACTCTTCGTCCTTCCTACAAAAACAAATAATGGTTACGACAGGGAGTCGATCGTAAACATGTTGGAGAATCCCATATCAGGTCACGAAATTATCTTCAGCTGTGAGCATGCTAGGTATGAAAGAAAATTTACCCTTTAAAGAATTTATTCCTTCTGCTACCTGAAGAGTTTATATAGCTTCGACGAGTTCTCGAATATCAGTGGGTTTAGTAAATGCTGCATTCCTTCCCTGTTGTCGAAATGAAAGAGGCTAATTCAACTTCAATAACACCCCGCTGCAGTGGATGACTTCATAATAAAAAGTGCAAGAGGGGAGTTGACTGGGAAGCTTGCAATGGGCAGTGGAATGAGGACAATACCATTAGTCTCCAGTACAGCGGAAAATGTACCAAACACTATCAGGCTCCTGTATGCACTCTCAGCTGAATACAGTCGCCTGAAAGTAGCTGTAACAGAGTACTGGAGTTGTTCCGGCCATGAGAGCGTTAATGGTACCAATATTAACACTCAAGCTCCCGTAACTCACTCTTAGCTGAATAAAATCACCTGGCATTAGCTGCAATAAAATACTAGAGTTGCGCCGGCCGTGAGAGGATTAATACGGTAAACTGAAACGAACAAAGGGCAGTAAGAAGCGGGTCATAAGGAAAACATGTTTAGAGACGTTTAATACTGCAAAGGCTATTGAGCAAATGGTGCCAGGGAGCAGGCCATAAGGATAACGCGTTTAGAAGGGTGATTTGATACAGCTGCGTGAGGGGATGTGTGTTGAAGGGAAACCTACAGGGAAGTGTTGTGAAGGTAAGTGTATAGGGAAAAGTAATTAATGGAAGTGTTCTGAGGGGCAGTGTACAGGGTCTCGACTCTCAATTAACTTGGGGTGGCGAGACAGATGCGTGAAGGGGAGGTGAAACAGGGGACCCAGGCTGGTAATTTTAGAGGACGGGAGTTTGAGTGCTGGCGAAGATGTAAGGTAATGAGTTCAAATGAGGTCATTACCATTGAACGAGCCTGAAAGAGGTAATTTGGATGTGTTATGATTGTGCTCGAAGGTAAGGATAACATTCGTAAGGTAAAATGTTGTCATATGTAAAACCAAATAACCACTTTGCCTCACCAATTTCCATAATATAATGAAATGGAGCGCATACTAATGACGTCTGCTGTACCAGAGAAAAAAAAATAGGGAAGTGGAACAGAGAAATACTACATCATGTATTCAAGGAATTATGTGTTCAAGGAAATGTTGGAATGATCCTGGTTTATATCAATACATTATTTTCTTCTGGGCATCTTCTGGGCAGCAATAACTGTTTAATCTTGGAATTTTGGAAAGAACAAGGCAAAGGAGGCCTCTGATGGCCGTAACCATTCCAGCGTGATGCACCACCCCAGTGAATCCCAAAAGGTGTGCTTTGTCTTGGGACACACACCTCAGACACACCATGGACACACCCCAGATGTAGACACACCAGCCACACCCCAAACGCACACCAGACACACCAGCAATACCACCACCCCTGAACACACACACACACACACACACACACACACACACACACACGCGCACTATGTGTGAGGCGCTGAAAATTGTATTGTTGCAACTTGGCAGATTTCACTCTTCAAAAAATTACTGTGGCAGTGAGTGAATAACATAGGAACACACACAGCATTTGGCCGTCCTTCACATTGCGGCAAACAGGATATAAAGTAAGCGATTCTATTCGGTGTTTGTATTCTTCAGATTTGATGCAGAGAGAGATTTTTTCTTTGAACGAATATTAACACCAAATATTAAGCGAGAAGTCATCTGTCTTGGTTATTAATCCTTTAACCACAGTGAAAAGGATTTTATGTAACATACACTTCTTAACGCGTAAAGATGATTACACACAATGTTCTGGATGAGTTCTTTTCACTAATACAATATGCGTTAACAAAGGAGTGAAAGAAGCGGTAAATAATAAAGTTAACCTGCCGGATGTAGGGGCGGAAGCTTAATAATCGAGCAGTGAGTGGAAAATAATGGCGTGATATGGGGAAGTTCCGGGTAATGAATTATAGATGAGGTGATAGAAAGAAAGGAATAAGATGGGAGGAGGGGAGAGGGCGATGATGGACGGGTTATATTATCTGACGAGTAGTTGGGTATTATTATTTGTATGTGTAATCGTCAAGCGTTTGTCTGTTTGACGTGCAGCTAAATAACTGATTGTCATAGTGAAGAGCGAGTGTCACCCAGTGGTATGGCTCTTAGTGAAGTGCACAAAGAGACAGAATGAGTCTGAAGAGGTAAGCTGACCCGTGCACAAGCACATGAGGGCGAATGAATAACAAAACGTGATTGAAAGATTTAACACTAAATGATTAACAGGAACTGAATAGCTACTGCTTCCATTACGGCCACCACAACCACCACCATCTCCACCACAGTCACCATTAGTAGAGAAACTACTACAACAACCACCACCACTACAACTAAAGCCACCAACACCATCACCAGCATCATCACCACCACCACCATCACAATTCCCACTACTATCACCATTACGTGAACAATTACCATTACCGTCATCACCATTACCACCGACACCACTACTACTACTACTAATAATAATAATAATAATAATGATAATAATAAATAATAACAAGCTGGTAGGCGGCGATGGTCAGCTCTAAGCGTGCCGTTGCGGTTCAGCCTGTACAATGCACACACAAAGAAGGACCCTTATCTGGTTAGTGTCTAAAAATACCATCTCTTGCCTTTCTTTGGACACAAACTAAACATCTTAGACAACAGAAATAACTCGATACTTGCACAATAAACCTCAAAAAATGTAAAAAAAAAAAAATCTGTTAAACCTACCATAATGTGCTGATTTTGTTCGTAATACACATCTCTAGGCATTCCAAATCATTTTAGCACGACTGAAAAATTCTGGGGGGTGAAAATACGGATTTTTCTTAAAGCGATGTTTTTTCTCTCCTCTGCTTATTTATCACCGGCGTGTCCAAGTGAAATGGAGAAATAGAAGAAAGGAAGGACAGGAGGAAGTAGTATATGCAAGGAGGGTGGAAAGGTTACAAGAAAAATAAAAGGCAGAATTTAAGAGAAAGATGTGGAGGAGCGATTGGGTAAATATGGACTGGCGCAGATGGGGGACGTGAAAGGTGTGTGCAAGGTATTCACAGAAGAAATCTGTGCAGCATGTGGGGTGGTGTGTGGGGTGAAGAGAAGACGAAAGGGGGCGCAAGGAAAAGCATGGTGGAATGAAGAGGTGAGACAGGCTGTGGCACAAAAGAAGAAAGCATATAGTGAGTGGATGAGGAACAAGGGCGTGGAAGAAGTTGAGAGACGAAAGAGAGATTTATGTGTAGAGAGGAAGAGAGAGGTGAAAAGAATAGCAAGAGAGAGTAAGAAATGAGTGGATGAGGAATTTGGAAGGAATTTGAGTGTAAAGTGGAAGGAATATAAGAAAATGTTCTGGAAAGAGGTAAAGAGAGTTAGACAGGTTGCCAAAGAAGTCAGTCGGGGAGTGAAAGAAAAATGGTAGATCACCAGTGGAGAAGGGAGAAAAAGTGAGCAGATGGAGAGAACATTTTAAGGAATAGTCGAACATAGAGAATGAAAGTAATGCAAGTATAAGTGACTCAGGAATGGCTGGGAAACGGAGGGATGTGATAAGAGAGGAAAACATCAGTAGAATGGAAGTTGTGGAAGCAATGAAGAAAGTCAAAATGGTGAAAGCCCCAGGAATTGATGGAGTGTGTGGTGAAATGCTGAAGCATAGGGGAGATATAGTAATAGAAAAGATGTTGAAAATGTGCAGATTGGCCTGGGAGGAAGGTAGAGTCCCGGAGGATTGGAAGTCAGGTATAATTATTCCCCTGTACAAAGGAAAAGGGGAAAAAGAAGTGTGTGGTAATCATAGGCGCATTTGTCTACAAAGTGTAATAGGAAAAGTATATGGTAGTCAAATACCCTGCCTAAATACATGGCACTCCCAACCACACACCTACCTACCGATGCTATTCATCCAACCATCCCATTAAGCAACCACCAACCGCACCTGGACCAACCTTCGTACCCGCTCACTCACCTATCTCACCACCTCACTCACTCATTCACCCATTTTCCCCACCCAACCCCTTACCCACCCGCCCACTCTTCCCATCCACCTATCCACTCATCCTGCCCACCCTGCCATCCAACCCAGCCATCTCACACATCCCACCTAACCCATCCATGTACCTATCCCAACTCACCCACCCTCTCTACCCATTTCGTCCACCCACCCACTAACCCTACTCAATCATCCCACCCGACCACCCACTCACACACTCTGCATACCCACAGGCTGCACCCACCCTGCCCGCCCCAACCACCAACCCAATCCACTCGGCCCATCCCATCTATCCACCCATCCATCCTACTCATCCACCTACCATTTCCATCAACAGAATGACTTGCAGGTTTACACACACACACACACACACACACACACACACACACACACACACACATAAGCATCCATGTGCACACACACAGAAGCACTGGGTAGTAATTTTATAATGATCACAATAATAGTAATTTTAATAATAACTAAAACTCTGTAACTGTCCTGTGGACAGTCACTAGTCTCCATCTACTGTTTCTTACAATGTCTTTGACCTCACTGGGGAGATTTAGAATTATTTAATAAAACGAAATAAACTCTTAGGAATCCGTCCGCCATGTCCTGTTGAAATCTGCAGAAGACATGACAACCTTATCTCATTCACTCATAATTCCGAAATGACACTTTCTGCCACTGCACGTAAAGAATTTGGATTTTTTTTTTCTCTTTCTGTCAGCAACGGCCCATGCCAAGACACAAAAACCTGGGCCTTTTAGAATCCTTTCACAGCCTCCAGTTCTCTTGGAATTGTCGTGAGACTCTGTGGCCGGAATAATAAAAATACCAGCAAAAACTATAGTCTCCACTTATGTAATAAGTGGACACTACTACTACTACTGCTACTACTACTACTACTACTACTAAAATAATAATAATAATAATAATAATAATAATAAATGATAATTATAACTAAAGCACTACAGAGTTGTCCAAGGACAATTTTGATAAAGAAAAACTTCTCACAGCCATTGCCTACTAGAGCCGAGCTATAAAGGGACTTTGAGGTCAAGGTCACTGATCGTGCTCATGTCGCCTTAGGTCATCACAGTCTACAAGACCAACAAGTTTGGTGGTTCTAGCTTCAATCCTTCATACAAACTTAGGTGACACCCGAATATCCGGAAAAGTCCCATTTTTTGACACCCAATCAATTGGGACTATACTCCCTTCCGGTTTGCGTCCGCCTTAAGGCTACATTGTAGTAAAATGTCAACTTTCTAGAGTAAGCAGTTCTTGAAACAGAGTGGCTGATTCACTTTTCTATGTTCCGGATTATATCCAGAGCTGTGGCTGACGAACTGTAACCATACTGGAGCAAAAGAAGTGGACACCTGTCCGACTGAGTTGGCCAAGTTTGAAGGCTCTAGGCCCAATAGCCTTTGAAACATCGCAATTTTGAAGTAAGTATTCGTAATCATCATCATCATCATCATCATCATCATCATCATCATCATCATCATCATCATCTTCACCACCACCACCACCACCACCACCATCATCATCATCATCATAGTAAGAATAATAATAATAATAACAGTAAAATAATAACAACAACAAAGACAACAACAACAATAATAATGACAAGAATAATAATAATAATAATAATAATAATAATAGGTGTTTGGGGGCATATGCTACGTTATGGTACAACAGAGTAAGTAAGACAGACATCTGACAGCAAAAAATATTATCAAGCTAAGAATGAGTGACACAGTAAAATGAAAATGAAGTTAAGAAACCTGAAAACAGCCAAAAGAACTGGAAATAAAAATAATGACGAGGGAGATGCTAGGAGTCTGGAATTAAGTGGGAAAACAGACTTACTAAAGAAATATCTTTAATTTATATTTTATTCTCTCTGTTCACTCACTAATCATCTTATTCTGCAGTGGAGGAAATTTTTGAACTACAACCTTTTTAACTACTTTACTATAAGTGGTACTCTCTAAACTGAGAAAAGACGCCTGCAGTCAGCAAATGGTAAAGCGAGATATCGCATTATACTCAGGTGAAGAGAAATTATACATTTCAGCACGAGGATTCCATTTTGTTCTTTTTTTTTTCCTGCTGCTGCCAGATGATATTCGTTCATTTACTATTGAAGGAGTTATTGGACGTTTAACTAAAATTTTTCCATTGATAAAACTGTCCTAAAGTGAATAATATCTTCTCATGAAAGCAAGAATAAAAAAAGAAAAAAAAGCGTGTTGTTAAAAACAACAATAAGTGGTAACCAAGTACTGTGTCTTAGCGAGATAAGATACGCAGACATGTGTAGTGATCGTTGACTTTATTCTGTACGATTAACATTTCTTATAGTTTATTCTTCGTACCACTAAATAACATATTCATCTTTTGCAAAAACCTGTACAATAGAATGGGTTATCGAACTTCTCTATTTCGCAAGTCTCTCCCGAATTTAATAACATCGTCTGTCCTTAGCAACTGAAAAATATAAAATACGTCTTCGAAGTGCAATGAATAACTAATTTCGTATCGTGACCTCTTGCTATCTGTAGTCTTGTGTATATTCAGACTATTTTCTTTCCTTTTTTTTTTTTATAATTACAATTGTCCTTTTGTACTTTTGGGGTTACAAACACTCTATATTAACTTTAAAGTGCGATGACGTCCAATAATTTCTTTGCTACTTCCAGACTATCTTACCCAACATAGGAGAGCCCTTCGGAACTAAAAGTGTTAATGTTTTCGGGACACAGAATGACGCTGTATTTTTAACTGTCGACCGTGAGGGAGGTTAAAAAAAAAAAAAAAAGGAAGGAAGGAAGCCGAGAATATGTCATATCTCCTTCCTAAGGGTAAGACATAACAAGAAGAATGAGTTTACAAGATGAATTTGGACAGGGGTAGACGGGAAGGGCTGAGTGAGGGAAGGGGTTGGGCTGCGAAAGGAGAGTGAAGATACAGAAACCAATTACCAGCTAGAAAACTGATGGTTTGAAAGGGACCCAGGTAGAATGTCCGTGTTGGGGTGAAGTGAAATTACCAACAGTAAATGCAAAGCAGCAGTGAAAGGGTGAGTATACAAAGTCTGTAACCCTGTTGGTCGCCTGTGTGAACCAAGAAAGAGTATAAAGCCTCCAGCCGGGGGACCCCTTTTTCGTATTCCTTTAACTTACACTTAATTATAAGTTTTACCTTTGGAGAAATTTTTCATAGTGCAGCATTTCACTGGAGCTTGGTTTTAGCCCCTTAAATGCGAAAGGTTTCAGAAAACGTAAAAGAATCATTTGGAAGTGCCAAGGATATTATGAGCAATACATCATCAAAGTGAGGAGGTAATTCTGATAACATGAAAGAATTGTGTCTGCCGTATCTGTCTCTTTTATAACGAAGTACTTTGGATGATATAAAGGTTGGAGATATGAGAACACCATAATGAATCATACACGGCTGCAGCAGTACACTTCTGATCACAAAAAGCTGTGCATTAAGCTCCCAAATTCGAAAACAATGAGGCCAGCGACAAAGGGTGGTTTACAGCTCAAATTATCTGCACTAATGGTAGCCTAGCCTTGGACCCTCAAACTCTTCAGGCCTTGCGTGATCCGATGTAGAATAATAAAAGTTACACTGTTATCAATTGTATAACCAAATATTTGTACAGTCAGTAGTAAAAGTACGGAAAAAGTTGTGTACTATGTAGTACTTCGGAATGAGGTTCTAGGCATCGGTCATCTCCGAATGCTTGGTGTGTCTGGTTGCGAGGTGCATCAGGTAGTAAATCCAGAACAGCAAATATAATTCGGCCCAGTAATTTAAAACTGCAAGTATCATACCAGTCATTTCTGACGTTATTTTAGCCTAAAAAATTGATATTCTAAACTTTTGTTCGCTCAGTCCTAATGTAATTCCGTTTTTCTTGCTCGGAGGCTGCAGTGCAGGCTTTACTTTTGTGGGGGAAGAAAGTTTTTTAACACCTCTTTAGCGCCGTATTCGCTATTTTACCTAGACATTCTTCTGTATCGCTCTTATTTGCATTCATCAGTAACTGTGGTCGACATAAAGAATATACTGTATGTGTGTAAGTGAATACTGACCCGTTAATGCTCATGCTCCTAAAAATTAAAAAAAAAAATGGTAATTTTTAAAGGTTCATGGAGGAGGAACCTCAGTGTTTGAATCAATGACCTTTGCCACAATCAGCCGGTAGGCAGAGGGCTGTACGCTAAGTAAACAACCAGCCAAAGCCCACATTTTTTTTTATGTGTACGACTCTGGGCATAGGCTTCACAGCCTGCTATCAAGGCCCAGCAGTCCTCCTACATACCAACACCTCTACATGTCACCACTTCGGCACTAACACCCACCATCCATATTGAGTACATGCTAGGGCTGTCACATACAGGACTGGGGTATTGGTATTAGCAGGGGTATTTTTACGACATGTCGGCGGGTCTTCTGGTAGATCAGTAAAGCTTGATTTAATGAGATTCGAATCCTTAAACTGTTCCCTGCCCCAGTGAGGATTCGAACCTGGGTCCGTCGGGACTGCAAGCCACCTCTCTACCGATCGAGCCACATGCACCTTAACTGTGTAATAATGGGTTAATATGTCATACATAGAAATAATCTATATATTAACATGACCTAAGCTGCTATTTTCCTCACTGAAAGAAACCCAGTAACAAGAGATTAGCACTACAGTGGAATACAGCGCTAGTTTTCTGGAAGGACTGAAGCGTCGTAGAGCTGTTTTATTCTGCCCGTGAGCATCATGAAATTAGTTGCAAATGGAGAGTTAGGATAGACAGAATATAGAAAAGAGGAGGACTTTGAGAGCTGCCCGTACTCCCAATGTCCATACACGATGAACTTAAAAATTCAACAAATTGCCATACGTACAATACGTCTGTCTTACTTCTGCTCTTGAAATCTCGTTTTGCTAGATAGTTCTAGAGCAAATTTAGCACGTTTTCTTTTTTTCTTTTTTTTAATGTCTTCAGTGCAGGTTTCGACATCACATTCGTTGTTCTTATTCCACGAAGCTTCTTTTAACTTTATAGCCCGAGTAGGTCTTGTATATTTCATCTTTGTTGTCAACAGACGATTTCGTTTAACACAGGAACGATTTCCTGCAGTGAGGACTATTTCTTACGTCTACGGTTATTAACGTATCCCATAAGTTAAATACAATCGTCTGGAGACAGCACTAATAAAATGAAAAGGAGATCCTTGTAGTACAGGTTTAAATTTTCTGAAGCCGATGCAATTTAATGACAGGTATAATTGCTGCTGAAGTCGACATGCTTGAGTGTGTGTGTGTGTGTGTGTGTGTGTGTGTGTTTTACTTATCAAGGTAAAACTTTCCTAGTGTAAGGGAGAGACCTCATCTTGTTTCACATTTATTGTGCGAATCATTTGTCATCATCATCATCATCATCATTCCATTCCTATCAATGGGGTGATAGGATATAGAAACAGGACAACGAAAAAAATATACACACATAGCCGGAGAACTACCGTCACAGTGCCTCGCAAAAATGAGTTTCAATTAATTTTATATTACACAATTATGTGTACTGAATTGTTCTTATTACAGAGAGGAACTAAAGGTTATGCGCTGAGAAGCAAAACTACAAAAAAAAAAAAAAAATTCAGGTACACTGAAAAAGTTCTATTATGATTAAGAATTATACTTTATACTGAAAATTCACAACTTTGCCATGTTTTAGTGAATCATATTTAGTCCCTTAGTTCAAAGACTTTTTTTTTTTTCATTCTGTTCAAACTATCATCAGACGAGGTTCAGCTTAAGGGAAGTGTTGTTATTAAGGCGTTAAGGAAGACCAACTCACCTTTTCTCTTAAGATTTTCTCTGGACAACTGAATAAGAAATAAGAAGACTGCGAAAACTAAACAAGTGGTGCCAGGCACAAGAAACCTCGTCAGAAAGCAGACTAGCCCTCTGAAAATCCGTGATCTTGCTCTTGGCTTTTCACTCAAGGTTGTGGTGCCAAATGAAAGCCCATATGAGACTTCCTATATCTTGATAATAGTAAATATCTCAGTCTTCAACCAGTTTCCTGAATATCCGCGACATTGACTTTGGCCTTTCAAGGTCATTTAAGGTCAAACGTCATGGTACCAATTAAAAAAAAAACCATATGGTGCTTCCTATACTGTATGCTGATACTAGTAACTATCTATCTTCAACCAGTTTCGAGATATAGCCCCTTGAATATCCGTGACCTTGAGTCTGACCTTTAAGGCCACAAAGTCAAAGGTCACGGTGCCAATTAAAAGCCTTGTTGGAAATAGCAAATATATATCTGCAACAGTTACAGCCCCCTTAATATCCGTGACCTTGAGTTTGACCTTTCAAGTTCACTGAAGGTCAAAGGTCTTGATGCTAAATGAAAGCCCATATGGAAGTTCCTGTATGCTGATAATTGTAAATATCTCTATCTTCAACCGGTGTCAAGTTATAGCCCTTTGAAAATCCGTGACCTTGATTTTGACCTTCCAGGGTCACTCAATTACCTCCAGAATTTAATCTCTTCCTTTTGGGACTAGTGCCCACATAACCCGCAATTTTTCCGTAATGTTGCTAACAAACAAAGAAACACGACCATAAATAATACCCTTCCGGACTCCATTTCGGGGGGTGAGGGATGAAAACGACAAGCTTGGACCACAGGGGTTACATCCTAATTAACCATTATATTGCCGGTAGGACGAAAGACCCCCCCAAAAAATCATATGTTTGATGGTTCTCCTTTGTACTGGTTAAAAATGGCACGAGAAATTAGTTAAGAAGACAAATTAGGGGAAGGGTAAGCTGAGAGAGGTTGAGGGGAGGAGCGCAGGTAAGCAGACTGGTAGGGAGAGTGGAAGAACCAATTACCGAACACAAACTGATGGCTGCAAGGGACCACCACACAAAGTCGTAGCAGGGGGACTAAAGATACACAAAACAAACGCAAAGAGAAGACGAAGATCAAGGGAATAATATACAGTGCTAGTTCAGCATCTTGGGTAGACTGTGAAGCATCGGATGTACGTACAGTCGCATCTGTATGTGATGTACTGCAGCAGATGATGGGTCTTAATTATCTAGGGTAATTTGTGACAAAAAAGAACCATGTAACTATTTTATACAATGGGTCTACACTTCCATACCCCGTATCGACGTGGAAATAAAATCCAGGATGCTCTTGTTGTTGTTTTTTTTGTTTTTGTTGTTGAGCTACCCAAGTCCAATCGACCAGCCCCATCAACCGCAGGCAACCACCATGATGATTATCATGGTAATGATGACATTAGACAAGAATAGGAAGTTAAATTTTGCAGTGAGATATCTGACATAATGTTATAAAGCACTCACATTCAGGTTTCATGTAATGAATCAGTAAGGAATGACATTCCATACTCTCCTCCCTCTGACGGTTGTGGGTATATGACATAGTATCAGCTATAATTTAACTGGTCCATTTTAACTTGGTGGATGATTGTGTCCTTTTGCAGCTTATTTTCCACAGCGTAGTAAAAATTAAGGCAATACTGCGGCTCGACATCCATTCTATAGCACTTTTTAGGGTACCTATATACAGAGAGTAGCGACAACTCTGAGATAGGACGCCATGTTCCTGCCAGGCGAGCCGCGCGCTCGGATTCCCTGCAGGACTGCCCGGCATTTGTGTTGTCCTTTCTCTCTCTGGTGCTGGTGTTATAAATACTGACTAAAGCATAATATAAGAGTAGGTGATGAATGAGAAGTATATGCTTGCAGTCAATGTTTATATGGGAATTTTAACAGTACAATATACTATATTGCAGCAATAGCCTATTGAGCGACAGGACCTGATGATTACTTTATATTCTGTACTAATTTCCTCATGGTTACACTTTTACTACTAAGCTCTGTGTTTTTTTTCTGTGTTTTTGTGTTCTTCATTAATCTTCTTGCAGTAGAAATGCAAGCCAGCATTGAGAAACTTACTTAGAAGCTTGTGTTTGAGGTTGTGACAGGAAGGAATATCATAACCTTTGGTTAGATTTACTGATTCATCCATCAGCGTTTTCTTAAGCTTATTCTTTCCTATCAAATCACACTGACTTTTCCTGAACATCAGCTCTGTTTAAAGCAGCATTTCATATGCTTTATCTGACGCAGCAATAAGACCTTAGTATTCTTTGAGTAAAGTGAGGTCTGCTGCTTTATGAGCTGTCTGATGGGGTGATGCTACTTGTATTACATCTCTCAAGCACTCATCACAGGTGCTCTCCGTGTTTTTTTGCGCTGTGAACACAGTAACCTATAAGATTGTACAAGGAATCACTCTCTGTCACTGACAATTCCTCCTGAACTTCATCTGTAAAGTTAGAAGTAAACAAAGAGTACCTATATAGGTACCCTAAGGTAAACTATACTATATTCTGGACCTCTTAGAAACTTGTATCATTCATAGACGGGTGACTGAAGAATCATGTAAGTACACGTCCACGTAAGAATATACGTAAAATGCACGTAGTACAGAAAAAGAAGACACGATGCATGTATTGTCACAACACACGAATTAATAAGAGTACATGTAGAATTCACATCAAAAGATTATGTACGGATAATGCATGTAATAATACGCGTAAAAACACGAGACATATAATAGAAAAAACACGAAAAGTAAGCGACATACACATGAACATAGCATACGATGTATGAAGGCAGGTACCTAGGTATTATGATGGCACAATTATTTCGTGAATAATACTCTTTTGCGCGTGGTCATAATAAACAACACACAGAAGAACATAAAGTATAATAATATATATGCAAAATCGCACATAAATAACAATAAACAACTATTTTGGACATAATATGAAAATACCGTGACTGATTTGTGAATCATCAAATAAATTCATTCTCAATGATTAACCCGTCCTGATGCTCTGATCTCCTTCAGTATTTCCCTCTTACATTGACAGTTGTTATATTTCTACAGCAAAGAGGAACAATCTTCCAGCAAACTGCATGAAAACATTCATTAAGCATACCTCACATAAGACTGATCTGGAAGTTGGCTCCCACTCCAGACGATTTACTTTATTCCTCCATAATTTCCTTCTTTCTGGATTAGATGCAAATGTGAACACTTTAAACCCTTTCTCCGGTCGATTGCTGCACCCATAAACAAAACAGCCTGGCATCACACCCACCCACAACAACGAAAAATCATGAACTAACGGGGGCGCCGGGAGTCTCAGTCAAGTTGCGCGCGCGATATTGGCAGGAACTTGGCGTCCGTCAGCTGAGCATCCGTTACCCCCTATGTCGCTAATCTCTGTATGTAGGTACTCTAGCACTTTTTAGTGACTAACGTTAAGTGTTCTTGTTACAGATCAGGAGTGAAGATGGAGAAAGAGTAATATCGAGCAAAATCAGGGTAGACGGTGTATAATTTTTATCATTAATGTGTCAAACATTGCGTGCCCAGTTCACAAGTCGAGACCAATTAGTAGCGGGTGAGCAAAGACCAACAGGCCGTACAGTATTTAAAAGTTTATCTGGCACCAGATTTCACGATAAATAGCCTGCAAAGGAGATGGTGTTGGAAGTCTTTAATTAGCGGCGCGTATTTGAGTTGGCAGACACAGCTTGCTAATTAACGCCAGAGTGGAGACGCGGCCTCGGGCTTGTATTCATAACATTTCTTTACTTTAACCTCCTCCATTTCATGACAGATTTCTTCATCCTGTTCTTGCTGTTTCTAGAGAATTATATTCAGATCTGGAAAGACTTTTCGAAATTAAGAATTAAAAATTGCATTCACTTCTCCCTACAGAACAGGACGTCTCCCAAAAGCCGAATAAACCCATCTAGAGGCAGGAAGCCTACATTGACAGACATGTCATCAGTTAAAAGAAGTAAGCCTTTTCAATCTGATGATGAACAGTTTTGTGTTTGCTATCTTTACAGGATTTTATTCACCTAAGGATAAAATTATTTTTCAAGCTCAAGGGGTTAAATAAAGCCTTCGGTAACATCTCAGCAAAGGCTCTCTTAATCTGAATATAATCAACCGTCTGATAGCAACAAAAGATACAAAATACGTCACCGGACCGATGATGTTGAATAAAATTGCTTATCTTCACACATAAATTTACTAAACACTTCACAGCCAAATCAGAGTGAATAATGAAGTGTAGAATTCAATAAAAATAAACTCCATAAATAATTAATTGGTCTAGACAATCAAAGACACTGGCTATGATCCTTGATGAATACGATCAGTTGACAGGATAAACAGGTCTCCATGACAGAACAATAATCAGAAAGCGTTTTATTTTTCGTACCGTGTCAGTTTATTATTCACTTCATTTTGATTGAAAGCTGAGTAAGTGAAGACAAGCGTATATATAAAAAAAAAAAAACATTATTACACACAGCATAAGCTTAGAAAGGTGTATAAACTCGAGGCGAGATAACAGTCAATTGTTATCAGAAATCATAATGCAAACTACTTTTTACACTAACATCCATTTCGCTTCGGTTATCAAGTGTTTGGTAGCTATTGGAGTGAAGACAAAAACAGACACAAGCACTATGATATACTGCTTAGGAGAGTTAATAAATACTGTGCAGGACTTATACCGTACCCAGTTTTACAATAGTAACAGGAAGGAGTTCCGGCGGGGCAGATGCCAGAAGTTAGTGGGGTGAGTATTTTTACCTGTCAGATAAGATTGGCGAGCACTTAAAGTAATTGGACTGGGATTATTCTTAATGCACCAGAACTTTCCACAACAAGACGTTTTTATCCATCTAACACTGTCCATATTGGCGTCACCATTTTGTCCCTGCAGTTATTATATTTACACCCAAGTCCCTTTGACTCACCCTCATTACAACAGAATCCTCGGACGTTAGCTGAAATAGAATAATGGCGTTGTCCCGACCATGAAAGGATTAACGGCGTACCAATATTAACAGTTCTGAGGTCCAATCAGTCAGTTTCAGCTGAATAAAATTGTCTGAAGTCAGCTGGAATAAAAATACGAGTGAAGCCTCGACACTCACAGAAATGAACATGTGGCTACACACATTCTCCCGCAGAATAAGGGCGAAAGCTAAACCTGCCAGGTATGAAATTAGTCTTCCAATATGAAACTAAACTATCATTGTATGATGCCGTTAAATATTCACAAATTGTACAAATTAATTCAAAACGCGTTGTTTTTCCTCTAACCCAGAGTCAGTATACGGAACTAAACATAGGAACAGGCCAAAGAAACAGCAACCAATTCTACTTTCTTACACACGTTCGAGAAAACGTATCGCAGTGACTTATTACTGTAAAAGAGGGCTTCAACTTCGGCAACAAGGTTCAAAAGCGCCGCTCCGTTGGAGATATTGAAAGAGAAACTCCAATTAGTATCAGAGTTGCCGAAGTGCGGGAAGTTTCAGTAGCGCCTCCATAATATTGTTGCACTTAAAGCTGCGGTCTTCACTGGCGCTGCAAATAATCATTAAACATGGGGACATATTCTTACTGGCACAGGATGCTTCGTAGCAGAGTTTTCTTAGCAATATAAGTTGCTACACTTTGATATTCATTTTTACGGCATTTATACAGTAAAATATTTGAAAAATAATTTACCTAACAAACGTGCAAGTGGATGAAAAGGTGCAACATGCAAAATAATCGCTAAATACGAGTGGGTACAGCTCACAGAGACGAACGCAGTCGTCACTCAGGTGCGTACTTGCTATCAGAATTTTAAATTCCACCACAAAGATGTACAGTACGTTAAAATATATTATCACTGGGTCAGCCCCCCCCTCCCACCGTGTGTGTGTGTGTGTGTGTGTGTGTGTGTGTGTGTGGGTGGGGG
>JAGKTI010011737.1:0-25816 GCA_018397915.1 Birgus latro | reverse complement strand
ATATATATATATATATATATTGCGCGAAAGTACTTTAAAATTAGTATCCATAAATAAGTCAAGGGAATAGACGTCGAGAAATGTTGTCGTTGTTGATGCAATGTTGTTGGAACCCCAAGTTCATCTGGACATAAACTCAATGGACTGCTGGAAGCCGACCATTCCAACCAGTTGCAGCCACAGGCCTTTTGTTGAATTTATTCTGTAAGATTGTTAGTGTTGTGATAGTGTGGCGTGCTAGGTGAGTAAGAGTGCTATTGCGTCGGTGTTCCATTGCAGTTTTGGCATAAGAGTTGTATTTTGAGTTGGTATTGTAGCAGGGAAAGGTAATGACCTCATTGCAGTCTGGTTAGATGCGCTTGTGTCCCTCTGAGTGTGGTAGTTTCTGAGGAGTAGATGTCTGATGATGGGATGCAAAGGATGCTATTTGGCTGAAGGTTTTGGATATCTATGGTGGTTATGTTTTTCTTTGTGTATTTATGGTTTGCAGTGCTGGAGTGAGGTGGAAGGATGTTGCTGAGTTACTCTGTGTGGTGTTGGGTGGTTGTTCGTGTTTTGCTTCTCTCTGGAGAGGGGTGATGTAATACAGAGTTGCAATGATGGGAAAGGTTCTGAGCTGAAGTTATGAAACGTGTGTTTGTTTCTTGGTGTAGTTGATCTATGGTTCGGTTTTGGGCATCCAGTGGTTATTCCTGAGGCTTTTTTTTTTTTTCTTGTTTTGAAACCTTATCCACCTTTGCGTTAGTTAGGTGGGGTCCAGGTTGGTGTGGTTCATTGTTGTTCTACTGCACTGTTTATCGAGGGGTTTCAGGGAATGCTTCCGTTGTCTATAGGTAGTTCCTATGAATGATTTTAGGGCATGTAGTTCACGAGATGACTTTACAGTGATGTGACTTGTATTCTGAAAAAATGCCATGTGTTTGTCCAAAGCAAGCCCTAGAATTTTGGGGTGTATTCCATGTGGGATTAGTTGCTTAATGTGGGAGATTTTTTGAGATTCATGTCCTTCTTTAGTAAAAAAAGTAATGGTTGATTTGGTTGGTAAGGCAGTCATTCTGTTTTGTTTAAACTAATATTGGAGCTCGGCTGCTGCCTGCTGGATACTGGAGTGTTGTGAAGCTATTGCCGAGTCGTCTGACTAGGACAGTATTGTTACTGAAAGGAGATGGGTTGGTAGGTCATGAAGGAAAACGTTAAAAAGTGAAGGTGAAATGACTGAGCTCTTTAAGATACACTTGGACTGTAATTCTTAGAACTCTGGTTTTAGTAGAGTACCTGGTCTTGTCTGCCTGAGGGGAAGCAGGGCGGTCTTTGTTTATCACTTCTTTCCATGTTTGTGCCCAGGATTTTGCTTACCAGGATGTGTGTAGGCACTGTGTCAAAAGTTTTGTGTACATGTCTTTTGCTGCTGGCGTGGTCCTTAATGGTACCTATTTCTTACTGAAGCCATCTGTAGACGTGGCGCGAGTCTGAAGGCGTCATTATCATGGCCTGGCAACCTATGCGTCAACAGAACATCCGATTTCGTGTATAAAATAATACTCGTGTGATTAGTGTATAATATGTTCGTGTATAATAATGTTAATGTATAATACATTCATGTACAATAATATGATTCGTGTATAATATGACATGAAATCGGACGCACTGTTGACTAGTAGGTTGCCAGGGTACGATAATGACACCTTCAGACTCGTGCACCGCAACTATAGAATGAATTACTTGGTGTTGAGTGATGGGGACGGAATCCATGTTGTGAGTCAGCCAGGAATGGGAGAGAGGGGCGATTTTTAAAAAGAGTAATCTTTCCATGATTCTGTATGGTTCGCAAAACAGCGGTTATTGTGTACATGATGCAGAAGTGCTGGGAGGCTTTCGTAGATTGAGTATGGGTACGATTATTGCTTTCTTCCAGATGTCGGGGACCTGGATGTGAGCCCAGAAGTTGAAGCTTTCAGTTAGGGCATTTATTACTATGGGACCAACGCCAAGGTGCTTTACATGCATTTCTGAAGTCAGGTCAGACAAAATTTCTGTAGAATTTTTTGTGCTTTTATTATATTTTTAAAATGTTTTGATGACTCTTCTTCGAGGAATCGTGTTTTTTGTGGCTTACTCATAGGTTATTAGGCTGTTTTCTTGTTCCTTCATGTTGGGGATAGTTTTGTCGCCGTTTTGTAGGGCTTCGCGATTGAGGTTGAGGTTTTAGATGTGTAGTTTTTTTCTTTTTCTCAGAATTTACTGTTGTTCGTTTTATGATCAATGGTGTACACGATTTTTTTTTTTTTCAGTTTTCTTACTTGCATTCTTTAATCAGTACATTTATGGAGTTGTTTTACGTTGTGCAAGTTTTCTAGTTCACCTGGGGTGTGTTGTTTTTCTCTTTGATCTGAGCCTGTCCATGATGAGTTATTTTATTTCAAGGGAGAAATATAGAGTTTAAATTTTTGATGTTATGATTGGGGATCTGAGACTTGGTGGCTGTTTTGTTAAGATAGATGATTGCATTATTAATGTCTCAAAGAGTCTATGTTAAAGTTTCTATTGCTTTCTGTATTACCTGAGTGAACCGTGACCAGTTTGCAAATATTTCACTTATTGATTTTTCATAGAAATAAAAGACAGAAGTCATCAAAAAGCAAGTTCATAAATCACACGAATATAATATTTTTTACGTTTGTCTCAAAATGATTTAAAGTGTACTGTAAGTGAGGCCTGAGTGTCTTGATGCATATACTGCAGACGCCTGATGCTGGTACGTGCTAGAAAGACCTGCATAAGTGTCCAGCTCATGAATTGCGGGGACGACATTCTTTTGCTTTTTGCTTTTTCCTTTTTCATTAAAAGTAATACTGAATAGATATATCATAAACATATAAGTAATTTCAAATGATAATAACACTTTGACTTATCTTTCAACTCCAGTTGTAGTGTGGCCAATTGGCCATTCAGCCCAAGTGTGAGGGTACGATTGTTCTGAACATCATAGATGAATGAAGGAATGAATATTTGAATTTCTCTATTACCTAGGTAGCTCAATGTATAAAATTTTAATATTGCGTAAATTTATGACTGAGATTATTATTTCTCTTCATGTCAGTGTAATCACGGTACACCAGTTACCGAACACTGCACAGGAACAAGATATTACTGTATTCGTTGATTTGTATTAAACGCAAAATTTAACCCTGCCTTCTCTATTTCTGTTCACATGTTTTTTTGTCTGCCTGTAGCTCGCCGTCCCATCCTCCACCGCTTACCATGTCCCTTCTGATTCTCCTTCTCCCGTCCGCCACGTCATCTTTTTCTCCATCCGTCCCGTCCGTTAATGCTGAGGGAGAGAAGGATGGAAGGAAGGGGAGAATAAAGGTACTGGATATAGAGACAGAGATTAAACGAGAAAGAGGAATGACGGCAACAGTGGCA
Organism: Birgus latro; assembly: GCA_018397915.1. Classification (NCBI taxonomy): domain Eukaryota; kingdom Metazoa; phylum Arthropoda; class Malacostraca; order Decapoda; family Coenobitidae; genus Birgus; species Birgus latro. The sequence goes on along the minus strand of JAGKTI010011737.1, from coordinate 22,390 downwards.
GAGATGGAGGGAGGGAGGGACGAAGGAGGAAGTACAGTGGTGGAGAGAGAGAGAGAGAGAGAGAGAGAGAGAGAGAGAGAGAGATAGTGAGGGTTGAATGGTGGTGACGAAGGTGGTGATGAGGGTAAAGCAGTGATGATGGAGGGATGGTGGCTGTGGTGTTAGTGGTGGACGTGTGCGGTGCAGTAGTGTTTGGAGGGGCGTGCCGGCTTGTGGAAGTGGAAGGGCTGCACCTGCGTCACCACCTGCAGGAGAAAAACGGCCAGAAGTCAATACGTGGGGGAAGAGAAGGGCAGTCACGCTTTCAAAGTTTTCCAATAAATTAACTTTGTATAATATATGTTCCTCTAATCATATTCTTATTAGTCATGACTCCACACACTCCATAATTCTTTCATTCAATGCAAATTTTGGAGAATAATAAAGGCCCGAATCACTTTCAAATATTATAAAAACAGTACGATGCCAATTTTGCTTTCGTTTTGAATGCGGGAGTCCATTACTTGTGTTCAGAGATGATCATCAGGTGCAGAGGGCGTGTGGTGCATTAAGCAAGGCGTTCACTATATGGCCATACTGATCACTAGCCAATCATAATTTTTTATAAAAATCTGGATGAAGCACAAAATAGAAAATTGATACTATGTTTAATGCTAAAAAGTACGGGTAAATTATTTTGTGTAAATAACTCAGATATCATTATGTCAAGATAACAACTGAACTGTTAGCTCTGTTTGCGCCAAGCCCCATTGTGATGATTGGAAGATTGATTTTAAGTCACTTCATTTAGAGAGAACACAACAGGTAGTATATAGGCTACTTTTTCAACATTAAGTTGACTTAAAATTGCAATCTCTTCGGCCTGAATGTTGAGTTGCAACAAGATATTAAATCTAGAATACGGTGTTATTCACGAAGAGGTGTAGAGCCGTAGTATTGTCTTATTCTGTCACTGATCATCATGAAATAAGCTCCATGATGAAAAAAGTTTCCACCTAGTAATATGTCACTTCATGCTGAGAGAAATAACACAACAGCGTGGGTGTGCTGTGTGAGACTGACCTTGATGCTTCTGGTGATGGCGGACGGGCGGTAGCTGTGGACGCTGATCCGCCCACATTCACCACCACCATCCCGCCCCACAGCCGAGTAGGGGGGCGGTGGCTGCATTATGGGGTCCAGAGGGGTGAGGGAGGGGGTGCCCTCCGCGATGGACAGGCGCCTGCGATACTGCCTGTGGGGGAGAGGCAGATGGGAAGTGAGTGCTGATGATGGATGTTGACCATGGTGGATGCATGATGACTGATGATTATAAATGACAGGCAAATACCGCACCTGCAGGGCTCTCCCGTGCAATGAACCGATGTTCTCTTGTGGCTGACCGCGCCTCACCACAGAGAGGACCGGGGAATAGTGTGGAGGTTTGGTTTCTGGATGGATGCCATATTTTTTGTTTCCACCCAGTTAACACGTGCACTATAGCAGGCTCCATTTCACCCCGTAAATTAATGACTCGTATATGGTTGCCACCCAGCGCTGTAAATGGTTTCCTGGGTTACAGGAAACCATTTAGGCTTGTCACTCAGCATAGAGCTACCTGAAGTGGGAATAATAATAATAAAAGTGACAGGAAGGAAAGGGAGAAGTAGGAAGAGAGGAGGACAGACAAAGGGATAGAATGGGAGGGGGAAGGAAGAAGTAAAGAAGTTGGCAGCACTACATCTTAGTGATTGGATGGTGGTAGCCACCACCTAACCTCAATCATGGGTAATTATAACAAACTGTAAATGAATAATTGATGACAATCGACAGGTGAAGACATGAATACATCATAGCAACAAAAAAGATTTAATGGCAAATAAGTTCAGGCAGTGGGTCAGCAGTAGGTATACTGTACAGTCAGAGTCAGATGAGATGTTAGCTGGATATCCCGTCATATTATGATAACCTGGTATTTCCAGGATTTTCTCTTGATACTCATGATTTTATAAGTTAAACTGTATTTTACATGCCTCGTAGCGCGGTTGATAGAGCACTTGACTCCCTGTGCAAGTGACCCGAGTTCGCACCCCGCACAGGCCGCGTTGCTTGCATGGGTGAGGTGAGCTCTCACCTGTCAAGTGTAGTTCAAGGTGCGCTGTAGTGGAAGACCCGCAAAGGTTAGAAACACAGTGGGGTAAAGATTTGGTGGTCTGTCCCCTTGTGCCTACGCCTCACTCCAGCCTGAGTGAGACTGGGAACTAAGTCGGCGTTCCTTAGGAGCAGCCATGGTCAGCCTGTTGACCCCCTTAGGATAGGATACTAGATAAGGACCTGTGTATTTTCAATCAGTGGCTGCGATGAATAAACAAACCGAAAATCATTATTATGATTATTAATAATATCTTCATCTTTCAGTTGCTCTCTGACTCCTGGTGCTGTTTGCTGTAAACACGGCAATGAAAATATTTGTATTTTGTTACTGTCGTACAATAAGAAATACTGATGAAGAACTCTGATGTATGTTATTTCATCTTGTCATATTTTGGTTGCTCGGTCTACCGCTAAACCTGAGAGAACGTGGTTTTCAAAGTGGCTGGCGAAAGTTTCTGTAATACTTATTTTCAATACTATTGTGGCTTCATTTCCGCAAACACTCATTTTTTGTAATAACAAATATTAATATCACACTGGAGTCGAATGAAAATACTTGTCAGATGGTGCATTAGAGCGATTAGAGTGGCACAAAAAATATAAGAAATATGGAAATGATTGGAGCACCTCACTGGGTGGACTAGTGTTGTGCATGTAAAGATTCCAGACATTGTATACACGGGCTAAAAGATGACAAAAAATAAAGGATAAGATGACCTCTGCAAATATAAATCATGTGCTCCTTGGCAAGATAAATAATTTCTTTGAACAGAACAGACTATTCCGAGTTAGATTTTGTTTATGTGTATGTGGTGTAGCTGGACTTCCCATTGTTCCCAGAAGAGATTAAACACCTACGGTATGCTCTACGTTAGCTCACCCTCTTTTTGTAAATATGGGAACAATATTGTTCATGATGACGATGATGATGATGATAATGACGATGATGATAATAATGACGATGATGATGATGATGACGATGATGATGACGATAATGACGATGATGATGATGATGACGACGATGATGATGATGATGATGACGACGATGATGATGATGATGATGATGAAGATGATGATGATGATGATGATGACGATGATGATGATGACAATGAAAATAATGATGCCGTTGACAATGAAGATGGCGGAATAGTTTATTGAGTCTCCGAGACATGGCAAACACCAACTCAGGTGTCATGTCTCGTCTGTCAGGGCTTTCAGGTTACACTGCAACTATCAATTTCCTGTTGTAACTGCGATACGTTTTTGCAAGAAAAACAAGAGACATGGAAAGGTTCTTCATTCACTTTTCCTTGTTCTTCCTGGGAAAGCAAACCATAGTTACGGCAGGATGTTGAATATATATATGTTAGTGAATCTACATCCGGAGCTACTGTGCATGGAGCTGTTGGACAGGTTCTTGGTCATCGTCGGCCGGCCATACTTTATGAGGTGAAGGCTGGGGTCATATTTCAGTTCCTTTGTATAGTTTCATAATGTAGGTAAAGATTTGCTGCCAAACTGATTAGGAAAAAAAAAATGCACTGCTTAGTCTGACCTACCAGTCCCTGTGAGCCATAGTACTCATTCAGGAAGCCATCGTACTCAGTGTCTGTATCTGTATGTTACGAGAGTTGATTAAACCAGTACATAGAACATGTTTAAATTGGAAGATGGATTTATTAAATAACTCTAAGAGGGACGAATGTAGCAGGAATTTCTTCTGACATGTCCCTCAATTTAAGAAAAAAAAATCTGATTTTGTTTCTGTATTTTAACCCGTTGTCTTCTCTCATACCTATTTCTCCCACCCCTTCCCCTTCTTGCTCTTCCTTTATTCAGCCACGGAAGCCTTCCTACTTTCCCATCCTTGTCTTTAGCTGACAGAACAGCTTTTGTTAGTTGTTACCCTCTCTATACCAAACAGCCACGCAAGGGCTAACAAGTCTGTTGCTGTTTGCTTTCCTATGTACTCCTTTGTACTCCTTTGTACACCTTCCCCACTTCATCTTATAGCATAGAACCTATGCTATTCATTTTTTTTTCGACTCTCCCTTTCTCTCCCCTTTCTTCTGTATTTTTTTTCCTTCTCCACTTTTTCTTTCGTTCCTTCCCTTCTCATCTCTCCCTTTACTTGTCCTCGTCCCCTCTTCTTTCGTTCCCCTTTCATTTTCTTGGATCTTTTTTATTTTTCTTTCTCTTTTCTTGCCTTCCTTCTTTCCCTTCCTTCTCAGTTCTTTTCCTGTGCCTCCCGTCCCTTTCCTTCCCTTCTTTCCGTCCTATGTCTTTTCTTCTTCAGTCTCCTTCTCCCAGTTTCTTTCCCTCTATTCTCCCCCTTCCATTTTCCATTCTTTCTCTTTTCATTGCCTCCTTCTTTTTTTCATTCTTTTCTTTCACTTCCAATCCTTCATCCCCTTTCCATGTCCCTTTTTCCTTGCCTAATTCTGTTTTCCTTTCTGTCTTCTTCATTTCCTCCTCTCCTTTCCATGTCTTCCCTCCTTTCTCTTCTTTCCTTTCCTTCCTTCCCTCTCATCATTACGTTTCCTTTCCTTCTCTCCCTTCCTCCCTTTCTTCTTTTCTCTTTTCTTCCCGGTAGCCCTTTTTCTTTCTTTTTTCTTTTCCAGACTTACTATACCTTTCAATTCCTTTCATTTATTCCTTCTCTCTCTCTCTCTCTCTCCTTCTCTCTCTCTCTCCTTTTCCCTCCAATCCATGCTGTTTTTCTTGCTTCCTGTTTTCCTTTACCTCCCTTTTCTTTCTTTCTTCCTTTCTCCCTTTCCCTTTACATCCTTTGCTTTCCTTCCCTTTCCCTGCTTCTTTCTTTTTTCATGTCTTCCCTTCTCAAAAAATTTTCTCCTGTCTTTTTCCCTTCCCTTCCTTTCTTTCTCTTGCTTTTCTTTTCTTTCCTCCCTCCTGTCCTTCTCCGTTGTCTTCCTTTGTCACCCCCTTCCTCCCTGCCCTCTACGTCCTTTCCTTTCCTTTCCTTGTTACTTTCTTCATCCCCTCTCCTTCCTTACCGTTTCATTTTTCTGTTTCCTTCTTTCCCACCCTCCCTTCGTTCCCGGTCTTCTCCCTCCTGTTACGGTATCGCCTTTCTCCTCACTTTCTTTTCTTAGCTCTCCCTCCTTTCCTCTAGCCCATCTTACCTTTCTTTCCTTTCTCTTTCCCTTTCATCTTTTCTCCCCTCCGTCCGGCAGTTTCATATTCAGTGTCCTTTCCTTTCCTTAGCTCCTTCCATCCACCACCATCCATCCCTCTCCTTCCCACTTTCTCACGTCCCTTCCCCCTTGGCGCGACGTCCTGCCCCTTTATCCCGCTTTTTTCATTGTTCCTCCATTTCTTCCCTTACCTTCCCCCCAGCGCCGCCCTTCCTTTCCTTTGTTGTTCCCTCAGTTTCTTTCTTTTCCTTGTATCTCTTCCTCTCTCCCTTCCCTTCATTCCTTTTACCCTCTCTCTTCCTTCATTTTCCTATCCTTGACCTCTGTTCTCTGGGGGTTTCCCATAAATGTTGATTATTCCCTCGTAATAAGGACATGATTTTAATAAGTAACAAGCAAGAGAATAAATATATTGAAACAAGCAGGCAAGGAAGATTTCTTTCAGAAGACGATCTGAAGAAGGAAAAACAAATTAAATAAAAAATAATTCCATACACCAGCTTACCGGTGACCTCCATTCGCTAAAAAAAAAAAGAAAAAAAGTAACAGTCGGACTTGAACTGCTGAAGGTTGAAGGTTGGGGGGGGGGACTAATCTGGGGAAGGGAGTTCCAAAGAGAAGCAATTTGGGGGATAAAAGAATTCTGATAGACAGAAGTTCTGCAATATGGCAGTGTGACAGTCCAGTGCTGAGCACTACCACATGTCTGTATAGCGCGGGGGAGGTGTAGAGAGGTGGCACAATAGATCCAATTTATTTTGAGCATTTCTCATAAACGTATCTGTAAAATAATGCAAAGGAGGTAATATTCTGTCTTACCTGTAGGGGAAGTAGTTCATTAGTAATTGCTGGATTATTAAGTATTCTTATAGCTTTGTTTTGAATTTTGTCCAGTTGTTTTAATGCAACTTTTTCACATTCATTCCATAAAGATAAGCAATATTCTAGCTGAGAGCGCACATGACTCTTGTAAATTATAGCTAACTGCTCAGGAAAGAAGTTACGGATTCTGTACGGTAATCCAAGTTTCTTTAAGGCGTTTTTAACAGTAATCTAACGTAAGAGGTTAAACTAAGGGTAATGTGAAGCGAAAACCGAGAATTACAATACTTTTAGAGATAGGAATATTAGTTGCATTAAAGGTAATAAGGGACTCAGACAAAATCCGTTTATAAGGAAACGGGTTAGATTTAGTTTTCCGAGTATTAAATGAGACAATGTTATTTTGTCCCCATTTATCTTAGATATGTCTTCAGTTATGGAGATTGCTGTGCAGAGTTGTGAGTTAGAGATATCAATCTTGTAAATGGGGGTTTGCGAAGGAACTGTGAACGTTGAGTCATCTGGCCATGAGTGAATGGGATTATGGGTGATAGAGAAGAGATCTTTAATATTAATGAGGGACAGGGCTGAAGCCAGGACTGCTCCTTGTGGCACGCTGGCATTAACTGTGTGGTAATTGGAATTTACATCATCTACTTTTATCTTTCTGTTGTTGAGATATAAGGTAATCAGTGGGACAAAAGATGATGGGCAGTAGCCTGGGGGTTTGGATAACAGGGGACGGTGCCACACTCTGTCAAAAGCTTTAGAAATATCAAGGGCTTCTGCATAGGTTTCTCCATGATGGTCAGATGAAAGATGGATGGCATGAGTCAAGAGACAGTATATCAACGGTCGATATTTCGTGGTAAAAACCATACTGCCTGTCATTAATTAAGTTGTTGGATTCAGTATGTTTAACAATGTGCTTATTAATGACAATCTCAAATACTTTACCAAGGACAAATGTGATAGCTATTGGTCTGTAGTCAGAGGGATCAGAGGAACTTCCTTTCTTTGGAAATGCATGGATATTGACATCTTTCCTAGAATCAGGGAATGAAAAGTACGTATTCATAGTCTGAACAATTAGCTAAAACAGGAACAAGTTCTGGGGAACAAATTTTCAAAGCTACTGGAGGAATTCCATCTGGACTTTGAGTTTTGTTATTTGGTAACTTGTCTACAGTAGATTTTACGTATCTGGCCTGTATCTTAAGTGAAGCAGCTTCAGGAGAGTCAAGTTGTAGTAGAGGAACGTTCTGATTGACTTCGTTTAAGGTAGAATTTCTGGTAAACATACTGGCAAGATGTTTACTTTTCCACAAGAGTCATTTACAGTGTTTCCGTCTGAAGATTTTAGTGGGGTAGTGGGTGATGACCTGTTAATTACTTTTGAAAGAAATGATAGTTGACCAGAGTACTCCTTTGTCATTAGAGTTATTCAGTCGCTTGGATGCCTGGTTGTGAAGAACGTTTAATTTGAGGAGATTTATTCTATTTTTGCATGGTTTCCAACAATTTTAAAGTGACTGAGTGATTTGGCAGTTTCTGACTTTAAGTAAGAGTTATATACCAAAGACTTTTGGGTCGTTGCTCTGGCACAGTTGCTGTCGAACCATTTAGGGGAATCCGATTTATTAGTAAATTGTTGGCTGGGTATGAAAAATTCCACACCAACTTGTATTAAGTCATTAATGTGGGGCTGGGTAGAACTGATGTCAATGGAGAAGAAAGACTGCCGTGGAATATCAGTCAGACAGTTTCTAAATCCCTCCTAGTCTGCCCTCTCAAAGTGCCATTTGGTCACCCTGTCTGGTTCAGGTGTGCAAGATAACTTCAAAGACCCTCAAGAAGACCTGTGCCAACCTTGTAGCCAGTGACACGTAAGACTTCGACCCAACACTGCTCCGCCTCTCTCCGTACCGTGACGCCCTCGACCCCCTCATGAGCGCCGTCCTGGCCTCGTGCAGTGCCCTCCGCCGCTCCTGCCGTGCCCTCTCAGCGTCATCTAGCCGCCGTCTCCACAGCAGGTTCAGGCGCGGGTGGGGCCCATGCAGGTGGTTCTGAAGCGATGGTGGAATTGTGATGGGGAGGGTAATGGTGAAGGTTGTTGTTGTTATTGTTACCCCAGATTCATCTGGATGTGAACCTAGTGGACTGCAGGAATCAGGCCCTTTCAACTGGTCAGTCCAAGAGGTCTTTTGTTGAACTTGTTTTGAAGGATTGTCTGTGGCGTAATAGTGGGGTGCATGGAGTAGTGTGTTGTGGTGTGGGAGTGAGGGTTACATTGCAGTGTGGGCAGTGTGGATTGTCTGTAAGTTTGTAAGTTGAATTTTGTGTTGGTACTGTAGCACGGGAGATTAGTGATCGCAGAGCATCCTGGTTAGGTGTGCTCGTGTCTCTCTGGGGAGAGAAGTTTCTGAGTGGTGGATGTCTTATGATGGTTCGTGAAGGATGGTGTTTGGGTGAAGGTTTTGAATTCCTGTGCCCACCATGTGTTTATGTACAAAGTGGAATGTGGAGATGGAGGGATGTTGCTGAGATACTATGTGTAGTACTGTACGTTTGTTTTTTGTTTCTTTGTGGACGGGGGTGATGCAACATCAAGTTACGAGGGTTGGATGGATTATGAGCTGAAGCGGTGAACAATGTGCCTCTCATAATGATCTTTGATTAAAGTAGTCTTGTTTCTTGATGCAGGTGATTATTATGCCTGATCTTAGTGTATCACCTTACTGTTATTAAGGCTTTGTTTAGGGTTTCTTTAAACAATCCATGATTCTGTTGGTTAAGAGTGAGGCCTAGTTAGGAGGACTAGCGTAATTCGCAGTTGTTGTAATGACCTGTGTATAGCCGATTTTGGGGGATTCTTTTTGTTGTCCAGTGGTAATGCCTGTGAGTGTCTTCAAGGCCCTGAGTTTACTAAATGGCTTTGCACAGACATTGCTTGTTTGCTGAGAATAGGTCATGTGTTTTTCTAAAGTAAATACTAGTGTTTGGGGGAGTCTTTCCATCGGAGTACATGGTTAAGGAGTGAAACTGCAGGATGTATTTGAGATTCATGTCTGTCTGGAGCGCAGAGGGCAATGGTTGATTTGAGGCATTCACAGCAAGAAGGGAGTTTTGTGCCACTCAGGGCTAAAACCGTATTTTTGATGGATATAACTATACTGGTCCTTTTAATGCGAGTACTGGAAAGGATCCTATTAGGTCACTGGAGGTAGGGTTGAAACTCACGCAGAGTTTAGCTAGGTCTGTTTGTGAGGGAAGTTCTGAGTTTGGACGGATCCCCCCCCCTCCTCAACATCCGTTGGTAAAGGTAAACTGTTTCACCTTCTCTGTGAGGCATTATCGTGCACAAAAGTTCCTTCCATCAACCAGGGGACAGGGTCATCTGTCACTAGAGGTCAGGTTAATCGTACACGTCCACCCCCCAACTCCCCTTCCTTATCCTAACCAATGCACTGATTTGTCAGGCATATGGATCGGAGATACGAAGCTTCAGTAGAGTGACCCTAATTTATAGTTTCATTTCCAAACATTTATCCGATGTGTTCTAAGCAATATACTATAATCCAGAGAACTGTGGCAATTTATATGATAACTAGCCACATAGGTCCCTCTCCTGCCTTCTCATCTGGGGAGCCACATATCCACCCACCCACTCATCCACCTACCCATTCAACCCACCCAGCACAACCCACTAATCCCGTCCCGGCCACTCATCCTGCCCAACCACCTGGGCGATCCATCCAGCCCACCAATCGCGGCCATCCACCCTGTCCACCCATGAATGCCACCCACGAAGCTCACCCAGGAATGCCACTCAACACATTCACCCACTCACTTATCCACCCTGAATCCATCCAGCCAACTACCCCAGCAACACAACCAGCCACTCAGAGCACCCTGGCAACACATTCTTCTCAGCCACTCCGGCATCCCACCGTGCCCACTCACCCTGGCGACCCGCTCTGCCGACCCATTCCAATGACCCACCTTGCTGTCGACCCCTACTACCCACCTTCCCCACCCACAAATGCTACCCACCCTGCTAACCCAACACTGCCATCCATCACATTCACCAACAGAACCCTCCTACTGTACCCACCCACTTCACTCTGAAAACTCAACTACCATGCCCACCCACCCCACCCTGTGAACCCACCCATCCTACCCACCCACTCCTCCTACCGATCCACCCGCCCATCCACATGCCCAATCACCCTTCTTACCCAACCCCATTCACTCCCCCATCCTATTTACTCATCTAAACCCGACTCATCCCCCAAACTTATCCCAACCAAACCTAACCTACCGACCCCTCCCCACCACCCACATATCAAGCCACTCACCCACTCAGTCCACCCCATGCACCCAGTCACAAACCCATCTACCGCTACAGCCCACCCCAAGCCCTCCACCCACCCAACCAACTGGCTCTAACACACACACACACACACACGCACACACACACACACACACAACAGAGTGAGAGAGTAGTTCCCAACGACTTCACCCACTAATCATCCTCAATGGTTGTTTTTCCTCGAGGAAGATTGGTTGCATGTCTTACAAATTACTGTTTGATGGTTGACTGTATAACCATTAAACGGCACGAACAACATGTAATAATGGAACTAGTGTAGTTATGATATTTAATATTTTACCGAAGTATTCATTCATTAAAACTATTGCCTACTGGACAGCAAATAATGGAATCCTAATGGAAATACAACCATAACATAGCTGAATTAAAGGGAGTATGTCGAAGATACGAGTCAACATACTGTGCAAGCTGCTACTGGAACAATACTGGACACTTCCACATCTCATCCTCCCCCTTCACACTTACAAAATCCTCCCCCCTCTCCCTCTCTCCTTTCCCACCCCTCTGCCTCTGTGTGTGTGTGCAGGTGTGTACGTGTTTGCGCATGTCTGTGTGTGTGCGTGTGTCTGTGTGTATGTGCCTGTATCTGTGTGTGTGTGTGTGTGTGTGTGTGTGTGTGTGTGTGTGTTGAAGTAAGATGGTTGGGTGGGTGGGGTTAATGAATTGAGTTGTTGGATATGGTAGTTCGGTGCACCGCCAGGGTGGGCAGGATGGTTGGTAAAGGTGCGGGTTGGGGATTGCTGGGTGTGGTGTGTGGAGTGGCTTGGGGTGGGTTTTAGGGGTAGATGGGTTAGTGAGTGGATGAGTATCGTGCGCTGGATAGGTGAGTGGCTGGATATGTGGGTGGTTGGGGAGGGTTCGGTAGGTTAGGTTTGGATGGGATTAGTTTGGTGGATGAGTCTGGTTCGAATGGGTGAATAGGATGGCGAAATTAATGAGGTAGGGTAAGAAGGGTGGTTGGGCATGTGGATGGGCGGGTGGGTGGGTGGGAGGAGTGGGTGGATGGGATTGTGGGTGGACAGGGTGGAGTGGGAGGACAGGGTGGGTGAGTGTTCAGGGAGTGATGGGAGAGTTGTGTGGCTAGATGCGATGTATGGCATTGCTGAGAGAGCAGGGTGGGTACCATTCGTGGCTGGGGAGGGTGGGTGGTAGGGATTGGTGGCAAGGTAGGTCGTCGGAATGTGTGGGCAGAGTGGGTCACCAGGGTGAGTGGGCACGGTGGGTCGCCAGGGTGGCTAAGAAGATTGCGTGGCCGGGGTGGACTGGGTGGGTGGTTGGGTTGGTGGGTTGGGTGGCTGGATGGGTTCAGGGTGGATAGGTGAGTGGGTGAATGTGTTGGGCGGCATTGTTGGGTGAGCTTCGTGGGTGGCATTCATGGGTGGACAGGGTGGATGGCCAGGATCGGTGGACTGGGTGGGTCGCCCAGGTGGCTGGGCAGAGTGAGTGGCCGGGGCGGGGTTGGTGGGTTGTGTTGGGTGTGTTGAGTCGGGAGGTGGATAAGTGCGTAGGTGGATGAGTCGTGGGTGAATACTTGACTCCCTAGTTGACAAGGCAGAAGAGGGACCTGTCTGGCTAGTAATCATATAAATTGTCACAGTTACTTGGATTATAGTATATTGTTTAGAACACGTTGGATAAATATTTGGAAACCAAACTCTATACATTAGGGTCAGTCTATTGAAATCTGCTAAAACTTCGATATATTCATTTGTCATGGAACTGAATATGGATTTATGAACGTGATAATACACCTAATCGTAGGATAAATGAATATAACATTACATGAGGCAAGACATGAGAGTGAGCGACGTTTCATATATCCGATCCATCCGCCAAACAAATCAGTGCATTGGTGGGGGTGAGGAAGGAAATCTGGCGTGAGGGGGGGGGGATTCGTAGGTGTGATGAATATGACCTCTAGTGGCAGATTACCCTGCCCCCTGGTTGATGGAAGAAGCTTTTGCACACGATAGTACATGCGTACATACAAAATTTTCTGCTCAAAATCATAAGCTTACTGTAGAACCATCTCAGCGCGGAAACTCTAAAAGCACCAACTTTCAAAAAGGAGAAAAACGTGACTTCAGTTTTCCTGTCCTAACACTTCCATAGCTCGGTACTTTACTGATGTAGGCGATTCATTCTAGTCGCGATATAAAGGTTAATCATTCTGTTTTGGAGCCCTTGGCCGTTGTACACTTATATTTTATTTTTTATATATCAATACTTAAAAAAAAAAAAAAATCGTCACGTCCAATGCCTTAGGACTTGACATAACATCAAGAATATTGTTTTCCGTGCTGGAGCTTCAAGATTCTGGAGATATGTAACACAGTGCTTATGCTTTGGAATTTTTACAAACTCGAAACTAATTTTACAGTAGTATCTATTTTCTTCCACTCTGGAAGTCTTTCACCTGCGACAAATTAATTGTTACTGACTGGCGTGGTTCGTTTCAGTTACTCTGAGCACAAAGTGAATAGAAATGAAAATGTCAGATTTTCACCTGTACAAACTGCAGACATTAAGCTGCATTTCAACACAAAGCTGATGCTGATTCACTGAAAACAAACGTCGATTTGGTCATTTGGAGATGTGGAAAACAACGATGTTTGCTTGGTCTGGTTTTTTGCCTTTACTTCAGCATATTAAGATACTCTGAGGAAAAAAAAAAAAACTCTTTGCAAGAAGAAAATTTTCCCTTTCCAACAAAATAAGTATAGAAAACTTTAACTTTTCTCTCTCTCTCTCAACTCCATTCTTGCTCGGAGACCTCATTCAGTTGGTGAGGCGGTTATTATGTTTTGTCTAAGCTAATTTTCCAGTGAGTGTAGGTACAGCTGGAGCTGGACTGTTGCTTTCTGTTTTTTGGACTGTTGTGAAGCCATTGCCAAGGCGTCGGAGTAGGACAGTAATGTTACCCAAGGAAAAGGGGTTGGCAGGTCATGAAAGAAACAGATAAAAAGTAAGGGTGAATGAGTCAGTCCAGTTAGGCACCTTTGGACAGTATTTTGAGTTCACAGCTTTGTTTTTTGCTGAACACCAGGGCTTGTCTTTCTGCGAGGAGGTTCAGCAGTTATTTTTTATAAATTGTTTCCATGTTTGTGTCTTAGATTTTATTTGATAGAATATAATTTAGTACAGTGTTAGTTTTGTCTACGTCTGTTTCTGCTAGTGTGGTCCTTAATGATGGTTGTTTCTTGCTGAAGTCTTCAAGGACGAGATGAATTAAGTTGGAGAGTTGGGTGGTGATTGCGTGTTTAGGGTCGAATCTATATTTGGTAGTCTGATGGAGGGATGTGGGAGGTGACGTTCTTTATGTTAAATACCAACCTTTGCATAATTTTAGAAGGTGTGCAAAGCTGCGATACTGATATGTATGATGCAGGACTGCTGGGAGGCTGTCCTGGTTGCAGTTCAGAATTGTGATTGCTCTCGTTCAGATTTCAGGGAATTGTACTGAGTCCAGGAGAATCTGAATACCACAGTAAGTCCATTTAATGCTAAAGTAAAAGGCCAAGGTGTTTGAAGTGCATGTTTGAAATCTGATCTGACTGCTGTATAGTTTTTTTGTATTTTTTGATGCACTTGTGTACGTGATGGGGAAGGGCAGTAGTGGAAATTCCTGTGCAACGGGTGAGAACTGCAATGGTGGTCGTTGTGGTGGGAGGGCTATTGTGGTGGCAGTGGAGGAAACTTATGGTGGAGGAAGACTGTGGCAAAGGGAAGCTTGTGGTGGTGAATTTTGTAATGGTGAATTTTGTGGTGGTGATGGTTGTGGTGGTGAAGTTTGTAGTGGTAAAGTTTGTGGTGGTGATGGTTGTCGTGGATGAATTATATTGGTGACGGCTGTGGTGGGTGAGTTGTGGTGGAGATGGCAGTACTGGTGGTGGTGTGTGGTGTGGGGAAGGGTTAGGGTAGGAGAGGGTTGTGGCTGCAGTGGTTGTGATGGTGATGGTTACAGTGCGGGAAGCTTGTGATGAAGATTGTTGTTGGGTAATACTGTGGTAGGGGAAGGTTGTGGTAGTAGTAGGGGATGGTTGTGGTGATGGTTTTGGCGGCTGTAGAAAGAGTAGACTTGTGGCAGAGTTTGTGATCGTTATACTGGTTGCGGTGGTGGTGGCGATTATGTTGGCTCTAGCAGGGAAGAACAATGATGGGCGTGGTTTTGGTGAATGTGGTGGTGGTTGTGGTGCGGAGCATTGTGATGGTGGCTGTGGTGCAGAGAATTGTGGTGGTGTGGTGCAGAGAATTGTGGTGGTGGCTGTGGTAGTGTAGGAGTTGTGGAAAGGAAGTTGTGATGGTGGGGATGCTTGTAGTGGAAGGGGAGGCTTGAGGCATGGGACAGTTGTGGCAGGAAGGGGCAGTGGTAGGGAAGTGTGGTAGTGGGAATTATTTGTGGAGTCGTGGAGGACTGTGGTGGTGGTGGCGTTGAGAGTGATGTTTGTAGGGCGGGGGGGATTGTGGTGGTGGTGGTGATGGTGGTCGTAGTTGTGGTTATGCCTGTGGTAGTGGGAGATGGTTTTGGTGGTGGTGGTGGAAAGGTTGGTTTGATATGTTGGTGGTTGTAGTTGCGGAAAATTGTGGTTGGTATGATGGAGGTAGTGGTTGTGGTGGTAGTTGTGGTCATGTGTTTGGTGATCGTAGAAGAAGGTGACAGCGGTGATGGTTGTGGTTGTGATGATGGTGCTTGTGGATGTGGCAATGGTGGTGGTGGAAGTGATGGTGGCTGTATTGTGGTTGGTGTGGTAGTACTGTTGGCGTCGTGATAGTACTGTTTGTGTTGCTGTCCTGATATTGCTCTTGATATTACCCAGTAACATCCTTAGTGAATGGCTGTAGCTTCTTAAATACGATGGCGTCATTAACTCCCAGGGTTCTCGTGTGAGGGATTTGTTCTGGAAGGGTAATAAGTGTACTGCCCTCCGCCTGTCGGCTCATAGTCGCGAAGTTCATGGATCCCTACCCCGGGATTCCCTTCTTTATTAACTTTTGAAAATGCCCAGTGCCATCTTATATTGAGAACAATGGGTGCAAATGGGTTAAACTCATGTTAGCGATAGCGAGGAGGGGGTTAGGTTTTGCTCGACGTGTGCGTGTGTGTGTGTGCGTGTGTGTGTGTGTGTGTGTGTGTGTGTGTGTGACCTAATAATTGATACGGTTTTGATCCGAATTTAACTAAATTTGTTGGAAGTATTGTTCAACCAAGGAGGTTGATCAGTTGTTGTTGTTGTTATTATTATTGTTATTATTATTATTATTAGAGAACAAAAGGTGAAATATCAAGGTCAAATGGGCAAGTGAAGTGAAACAGTTTTGATCCAGTTTAGACTATACTTGTGGTGAGGGTTGATGGTAAGGTAAGAAGGAAGGCATTCAGTTTTGAGAACACCAAGTTACGGGTCAAAGTTCTACTCATGAGTGTCTTTGTGCGAACAAAATAAGTAAATCAATTCTGATTTTATTTGAATAATATTTGATGTAATGGTTGAACCTCAGCCAAGGGACTGACCTACTGATTTTTCAGAGCAATGATCAAGGTCAGCGTAGCATGGCAGGGGCAGCTTAAACAGCTTTTGTCTGATATAAACCAGACTTTGTGGAAGCGTTCAGGGTAAGGCAAGGGAGACGGGAATCGATTTTAAGGACGAATCGTCAAAGATCATAGAGAGAAGTTAAAGGTGCAGGTCACATGACATGGTCAGTTTAAGCAGCTTTGATGCGATTTAATTCGAAGTTGGTATAAAGACTGAGGGTAAGGCATGAACGAAGGGATTCGGTTTTAAGAACAATTAGTCAATGGTAAATGTCAAAAGGCAAGGTCAAGGTTCGACCCATGTGTACCTATGTGTGAAGACAATAACTTTAATAGTACTGATATAATTTTAGCCAACTTGGTGGAAGTGCTGAGGGCCAATCACAAGGTTAGCCCGTTTTTTTTTTTAAATTGGTCAAAGGTCAAGATCACGTCAAGATCAACTTCATATATATAGATATATAGATAGATAGATATAGATAGATAGATAGATATAGATAGATAGATAGATAAATAGATAGATAATAGATATAGATATAGATACAGATATAAGTCAAGGGTACAGGGCAAGGTTACGTGTTCTGCTCTATAACTGAATCAGCTCTGATTCAATTTGGACCAAACTTGGTAGAAATGTTGATGGTCAGCCAAGAATAAAGAAATTTGATTTTCAAAACAGCAGGTCAAAGGTCTAGGTAACAGGACTAGGTCAGTACCGGTACAAACAATTTTTTTTTTTTATCCGATTTGGGCCGAAGTTGTGGAAGATTAAACGTCTGGGAAGACTGAAATAATTCGACTCTGTGAACAATCGGTTAAAGGTCAAGATTACTAAGCAAAGTCAAATGTTCGTCCCTTAAACCAACCGTAGTGTGCGGATGATGCACTCTGTCAGGGCTCTTTCTTGTTATACCAGCACGAAACCTGGCTTTATGTTGTAGTCGACGTGTGTGTGTGTGTGTGTGTGTGTGTGTGTGTGTGTATGTGTGTGTGTGTGTGTGTGTGAACAAAATAGCTCCGATTTCAACCGAACTTGATGGATGGGTTGAGAGATAGCAATGAAAAAACTTTTTTTTTTTAGAAGAATAGGTTAAGGGTCAAGGTCACACGGCAAGGTCAAACGCTAGCCAGACGAAATCATCTTGAACAGTTTTGGTTCCATTTACACTGTTCTTGGGGAAATACTTCAGGTTAAAACAAGAACGAAGTGAGTCAGTTTTGAGAAAAATGAGTCAAAGTTTAAGGCCACAGGGGAAAGTCGATGTTGGTCTCGTGTGAGTGATGGTTAACACAGTGATTCAAACAGGCTGATTTAATTTTAGCTAAAGTTTGTGGAAGGGTTCATGGTCAGATAAGGAATAAACATTTTATTTTTTAGAACAAGGGCAAGGTCAGCTTAAGCAGATTTTATCCGATTTAGAACCAAACTTCGTGGTTGGGTTGAAGATATGGTAAGGCTAAAAGGATTCGATTTTAAGAACAATCAGTCCAAGGCCAAGGTCACAGGGAAATGATAAATGCTAAGGTCACAGCCCAAGATAAAGTTTCACTCTGTGTGTTTGATTGTGAACAAAATAATTAAAACACTTTCGATTCCATTTGGAATCGCTTATAGGGTGACATGGAGGCGATTTGTTTGTGGCCACCCGTTACGGGATTAAGACGTCTGGCAATAGACAGATAGATAGACAGACATTTGATTCCATTTGGACCAGTCTATGTGGAAGGGTCAGCCAAGGATATGGTCTGAATTTCTGAGAACAGTTGGTCTAAGGTCAAGGTCACATGGTAAGGTCAGCCTAAATAGTTTTTGTCCGATTAAGAACAAATATTGTGGAAGGGTTCAGGGTGAAGAGAAATAGCGGATTTAAAATTTGTAATCAGTCAATAAAATGCTAAGGCTATAAGGGAAGGTCAAAGGTCAAGATCACATGGCAAAGGTAACTTAAAGTTTCGATCTGATTTCGATTCAGACTTGTGGGAGGGGCCGGGGTAAAACAAGGATGACGGGATTCGATTTTGAGAACAATCCGCGGAGGTCAAGGGCACAGGACAGTCAGATGTTCAGCCTTTAGACCACTGGGTGTGTGCATGGTTATTGCAGCCACTGTGTGCCCCTCCTTGTTTTGATCATATCCTTGCCTATCTCCAGACAGTTGTAGTATATTCAGCTTAAGAGACATTTATCGAGCTGGAGGACTTATTCATATTCTTCACTAACCCTTCATACGCGAGGCCTTCCTTAATCGAAATAAAATACTATGGCAGTTGCAGAAATTAAATAAGTAGACGTCACAGCAAATACTGCTATGGTGGTTTCAGGAAGACCAGTAACTAACAACTGGCATGATCAGGTATATGTTATTGGTGTGGTGGTGGGATAGCAGTGTTAGAAAGGTTAAGACACAGGTAACAACTGGTATGGAAAACTTAATGTTACTGGCGCAGTGGCAGGGGATGGGCAGTCATTAACATAGACTAGATTAGGTCAGGCAGGGTCAGATTAGGTCAAGTCAAGAAGGACCACAACGAACAACTCACTGGTAACTAACAAGTGGCGTGATGAAGTTAGGTCACTAGTGTTATGGTACAAGACGGGCACTTTTTCTCGTTAAGGTAGGATAGGTATGGTGATGAAAGATTAGGCTGGGTTAGGTTAGGAAGGTCAGCAACTAACCAAATAACAACTGGTACGGCCAAGTTTGTGTTTTTAGTGTGTTGGTGTCTTGGTATTGGATGGCCACTCGTTAGAATTTTATTAGTAGCTGTAAAAGTTTTAGTAGAGGGACAACAGCACGAGAATACGACGATAACCTTCGGGCCGTCCTCTCGATGAGCTTGGCAGGTTATCTAGCATCTTATTTTTAGAGATTTACTTTGCTTACTACACTGCATTATTCTCCTGTCTCCTGTTTGTCTTTGATACTTGCAGTGTTTGCGTACATAACATGTTAGAAAATATTGAAATGTTATGTCTGGGAATAAGCTGGTGAGGAAAAGGTGCTAGGGAGCCTTATGAGTATACCAGACTACGGCTTCTGGACTCTTCTGGAACCAGTAAAATTGATCTGATAACTTGGACGTGATTGACGGGTTCCTGATATACCCTGTGTTTATTATGTAATTGATTTTGTGATACTGGTTTGTTGATTTACTTACACCAGACCCAAATAAACTCAGAAATAATTAACGGTAGGAATTTAATAAATATTTCAATTTTTATAACAGCATTAAAGTTGCATATTATATATACAGTACAGAAGAAAATTGTGACAATTTCGTTTCGGAAACTCTGGGCCGCTTCCACTGTCAATTTGTTTGCACCGAAGATCAAGGATACTCCAACATTTTCACTGAGGAGGTGTGGAGCTAACAAGGATTCCATACTAACCACATTAACAATGTTTAAATTAAAGGTTCAAGCCCTCACTAGTATCACCATCATAGACGACTGATGAAGCAGACACAGTGCAGTGAAAGTTTCGCTGGTTAGCATCATAATAAGCAGCAGCAGTTATGGGAAAAGTCTGTAAGACCCATTTCTCTTTACTCTTACTACCCCCTATTTTCCAGTACCATCCCTGATTCGATCTCTGCTTGAATTAGACTCTCATCCTTTCCCTTACTACATCCACACCACAGTTCGCCCTCCTCAGACAACTTTCCGATGCCTCATTAAAGCAAGGCAGAGAGAGAAAGAGAGGGATAAGAGGAGGAGGAGGAAGAGGAAGGGAGGTCGGCTACAAACACAGAGTCTGTGCCTTTAATATAGGCTCTTAATATGCTACTGAAACAGTTCGTCTTTTTCTCTGGTTGTAGTTAGTATGAGGATGAACTTGTCTTAAACAATTTTGGAAGAGATCTTACCATGTCCTCGTCACTCTGGGGTTCAGCCAACTTCTCGATGACTTCCTGCTCCTCCTCTTCCTCCTCCTCCTCCTCTTCTTCCACTGCAGCCTGGAAAACAAGTGCATTTGCGGGGGTGCCATGTGGAAGGGAAGCTGTCTCAGTGTTGCGGGCAAATGATGGGCACGGATGAAGTCTGGGCATAACTTCCATACACTGCATCGTATCACACTATTTTTTTTTTTTTTTATAGTAATCATAAGCGAGCAAGCGAAGTTTGCAATCGGTGTATGGGCGTATGGCCCAACCCAACCGTTATGTCGTTTAGAGTTACTGCAATGTTTTTCCTACTTTTTAAAGAATATATGCTAGGCTGACTAATTCTATTTTTATGTTATGATTCACAATATCTTTATTATAACATAACACTGTACAAAAGGAAGAAGTATTGTAAAAGCCCGATTACTCCTTATGCGCGAAAAAGCACTTCTTACTGGGGAGTTATACTCCATCACTGCTGGCTACTTTAACGCAAATTTAGATGTGAAAATAATGTGTCTTTGTTTATAATTATTTTGAGATCAGTGGTCAAAGGTAATTGACAGTGACGATCACTGCAAAAATATGTATCTTGGGAAACAAGAATACTGTAAAATAAACCACTTTCGGCGTGACGAGTAGCCTAACATGAGAACTTATAGCCAAGTATGATGTTTGAGAGAATTTAGAACGTGAGAAAACTGCGCAGTGACAAGATGTCGGTTTGTGCACGTAGGTGATGGGTGACGTTCTCTTTCGATTGTTTATAATCAATTGAATGAGTTTTGAATGAATGTCATTCATCTGGTGAACATTCACTGCAGCCCCATTTATCCTCATACGCATATATGCTCGGTATTTAGGGGCATCTCTAGCTTATCTTGCTCTTGTTGTTGGAGAAAGTTTTGATATAAACCTTCACTATACTCAAACAATTTTCACTGGGTATAGTCTCTTGGCCTCTTGCTACTCCCACGGCATCTTCGATGATTTCAGTCAGAAATTGCTCCCATTGAGCACTACACTAGCAGCAATAGACATTAATAAAGCTTTCGGTACAGTGTAAAGACATATCCTGATACACAAGATCTCGAACACAAACATGTAGGCAGCGAGAAAATAACTAGTCAACTTCGCCTCAAGCGGACAAGCTCAAGTAGTGAACCAAAACATAAGATTCAAAATCAGAACACTCCCAGTGGGTCCCACAGGTCTCAGTTCTCACACTCCCCACTTTTTAGCCTTTTCCTCCGCTGTCTACCAGCATCATACTGTGCTAATTCCGTAGTAACAGTACAACATTACTTCGACATAGAGCAGGGCAGTTTTACTAGAAACTGACCTACACAAAACAGAATGACTGCTTCTGCAACAAAATCAGTTACCATTATATTCACTGCAGACAAGCATGAATCTCATACACACCCAACAGCTACCCTTTTAAACCAGTTACTTCGTTTATTAAAACCTCTCAAAACTTTTGGATCTACCTGAGATACGAGTACACCCAACTTTCCCAGCACATAAGCAGTATCAGTGAAGAGGCATTTCGCAAACTAGATGCCTTGAAAACACCCACAAGCACTGCCCTCAGACTGCAAAAGAAACCACTGAAAACAGCCTGTAAACTGTTCATCTGAACAACAGTAAATTACAAAAGACCAGACTCAGGCACCTCGCTACAGACATAAGCGTGAAAAGATTTAGAAAACATAAAACATATCGTTAAGAACTGTAACAGGATGTACTATATAAAGATCACAAATACAAACCATTTGCATAAAGAATTTAAAACATTCCCAGTCAAGCATCACATTAACATAAGAGGCACAAAATTTTTTTGCCTCAGCACAAGATCCATCCCACCCATATAACATTATGTTGCATCCTGTCACAATCACAAAGAAACAAAAATAAACAAATTTCCTACACGACACAGGATGCCTTAACAATATCCTCTCTGCTCCACCCAGCACCACACTCCACACACATATACACGCATATACACGAACATATTCAGACAGAGCCGCCACAGCCAAACAAAACTTTAAGTCAA
Source organism: Birgus latro (assembly GCA_018397915.1). Lineage (NCBI taxonomy): Eukaryota > Metazoa > Arthropoda > Malacostraca > Decapoda > Coenobitidae > Birgus > Birgus latro. The sequence goes on along the minus strand of JAGKTI010011737.1, from coordinate 410 downwards.
ATAGCATCGCTCATGAAGCCGCACCAGACAGTCGTTACACAGACACTGCTCTTCCCAGGGAGACAAGAGTGCACCTACCCAGATTGTGATATGACCATCACCAGTCTCTGTTTCAGTACCAACACAAAATATAACTCAAGAAAAAACTCCTGTGTCTCCACTGTAACGTAGACCCTCACACCACAACACACCTACTCGCCTCGTGCACCTCATCACAACACAGGCAGTCTTTCAACAAAGCCTCAACTAAAGATTTCTGGGAGTGTCCGGCTGAAGTGGCTGATTTTCTTCAGTCCACTGGAGTCACGCTAAGATGAACTTGAATGAACAACAGCAACAACAAAAACAACAGCAACAACAACAACATCAATTTATCTGTCTGTTTATCTGTCGATCTATCTGTCTCCGTA